>CANTUQ010000080.1:6137500-6210000 GCA_947683425.1 Excoecaria cochinchinensis | reverse complement strand
ATAAATGTAAATCAAAATGATGGGTCAAATTCATTATGTTTAGTTCTTCATTCATATACTATTTATCTTCTTCTAATAAACATAAATTAGGTTCAAATTAAGTAGTTCTAATTCAACCATCAAATATATGATCATTGTAAACAAGATTAAAATCAATTAGTAATAGTGTGTAACACGTTCCCTGTGGGATCGATATCTAAAGTACTATTGCGGTACACCGTATACTTGCGGTTTGTAGCATCATTAAAAAAATGTACAACAGTCAATATTTCATATAAGTACTTACATGAATTCTCTTATAGTATCATTATGGTTCTTTTCAATATTTCAAATACAAACACTTTAGTCCCATTTGAATACTGTTAATGTTTAAGAATTGTAGAATCATTAACTTGGAACTCATATTAATAACCCATGTTATATCATTATATAATCAATTATGTTAATGTTAATCTACTACTCAAGTGTGATCATATTAGGAAAATATATACAACATTGACATGATATATTATCATAGCATTAGTCTATATGTATACACTTCATATTACACGTTTTAATACTGTCACAATGTCAATAATAGCATACACATGTTTAACATGTCATTAAATAGTTCCAACAAAATTATAATGCTCATAAATTATTAATATGACTTGCCAAATCATTTTAGTCTTATTCGGTAAATTTCTAACTAGTTATATCTCTAAATAACTCATTAATTATTCATGTTCATAACCTTGGTCACTTATGTTTCCAAGTGGTAACCATTCATATACTCATAACATAGACCTAGACATGTGTTAGACAAGTTTCAGAAAGTTCTGGTGAAGTTCGGGTTCAATTCAGGAAGAAAAATGTACAATATAGGCTAAAAATTGAGGTCACACGGCGGGCAACCATTCTTGCCCACTGTGTGGGGCAACAAAAGTGGGTTTTTAAGTGGTAGAATGCTTTTATATGGTGGTCAGGAATCCCTGACAGCCGTGTAAATCCATTCTGCCCCACATTGTACAAGGCAGATTCCAGGTAGACTTCAGATCCAAATTTGCACCGACTTTTTCACCTAGCTAAATGCATTTCTAGGAAAAACTTTCTTTTAGACATTTCTTCCCCTATGTCTTAAGTTTATAATGTCACAAATATCATATCATTTTGAATTATATCCTAGGAGATATGGCCTTAACATTATAGACTTTTTTAGAGATATTTCTAGGGACAAAATTGTGTTCCAAGTTAGAAAAATTACTGGGAACAATAGGGACATAATTAAACCATGATATTTCTATGAAAGTTACTCCCTAGATTTCTAGTTTAAGTATAATTTTGATTCATTACATTTGGAACACCACAACTCTAGAAATGGCATTAGGAACAGAACCTGCTCTCATTACCCGGGGTAGAACATGTACACTAATTTGGGGCTCAATTTTGAGGCTCTTAGAGTAGGTTTCAGCTCTAGACCTCTTCTAAAGATATGTATGTATACGTATTAGGGTTCATATGACACTAAAATCACATAATTTTGAGATTCTTGGGTTGATTTATAGCCTAAAAACCAAATTGGGTCTAATGGAACTTTGGACATCATTTCCCCTATAAATTCTCTATGCCCATAAACACACTTTCAATCAATTTCACAATCACAAAACAACTCAAGTCATTTTATAAGATCAACATAACATCAAATGTCATCTCATAATACACATAAGAAATAAGAAATTCCCAAACCTATTTTGAGCTTCTTTTTGCTTTACTTTAGCTTTCCTCCTCTTTCTTTCACTTTCTCCTTGAATGCACTTACTTCTCCTTACAATTTACACATCAAATTCATTAGCCTTCCAAAAATCACAATTTTTGTCTTTCAAGAATTATAGGAAGGAGAAGAAGAAGCTTAACAACTACTCTTACCTTGCTTAGCTTAGAATTGCACCAAAATTAACTTCCTATTAGAATTAACCTTAGGGCTGATTTTTGGTGACATAAGTTATGGAATTTTAGGATGAGAGAATGGCTGATTTTAGAAAGGAAATGAGAAAGTTTTCAACCCAATTGGCCAGCCATTATGTCCTTAAATATGGCCAACAAATCATGGTTATCCAAGATGCAAAATGTCAAACACTCATTGGTTAATCCTTGATTTTTATGGCCTAATTCAATTTAGTCCTTCATCTATTATTTCTTCATGCAGTTGGCAAATAATTACTTCCAACTTAAACATTGGCATACACTTCTTCTTAATTTATTCATTTCGATCCACAAATGTCAATTTATCGAATTACCCTTAACTTTTTATTTAATACTGAATACGTCCTTAACTACACTTTACCATTTGAATTACCTAAATTGACATTTTCGGCCACCAATATGCCATAGATGTATGCAAATTCATCTAGGATACATTTTGGGTCCTTACAATGAGGATGCATCAAACGTGATTATAGGTAAATTTATGCTTTTATCTAATTCAATATATGCACTAGCTGATCTTGGTTGCACACACTCTTATGTAAACACTGAAGTTGCACGAGAAAAAGGGATGAATGATTCACAATTAGGCCAGGACATCCTAGTGAGTGTAGACACCGAGTCTTGAGGCAGTCCAGGTTAGAGTTACCCGATGAAGAGATCCACGTGGATGGAATTCGGAGGTTTTCGTCTTTTGGTTTCACAAGGATTAAAATATTTTTCTCTATAGCGTGAGGTTTTGAAAGAGTTTGGGAGATTTTGCTTGAAATTGGAAGTTTTGCTCCACAGACGGGATGACCGTCTGAGTAGGGACGCCCGTCTCTACTTAGGGTGATCCCCATCTCTATGCATGTAGGGACGGCCCGTCTGTGGCTAGGGACGGACACGTGTCTGAATAGGGATGTCTGTCCCTAGTCCCGCATTTCGGCCCATCTGTATCTAGATTTTCACGCGTGCCCTTAGTAGGGATGCCCGTCGGTAGTTGTAGGGACATCCGTCGGTAGTGGATCTGATCAGATATCGCTGGATTGGATAAAATTTAATCTGATATCTTTCAAATTTTGGGTGAGATTTGGTTAAAAAATTGAATTTTAAAATCCTTTTGAAATTCAAACTTTAAATGCATGCTTATCCTATTATCTCCTAAATAACTCTATAAATAGTGGATTAAATTCCTTTTTTAGGGGTTAGAAAATTTGACAAATTTTTGTGAGGAAAGTGACAAATTTTTGAGAGATTGGATTTTTTAGAAAAGGATTTTTTGTGAGCAATTTACAAAAGATCTATGAAATCTCTATTTTTTAGAATTTTATTTGATAAAAATTCTTCCAATTAATTGATTTATTTAAATCTTTCTTGCGAATTAAGCCAATTTGAGGTAACGAAATTCATTCGTTTCCATCAATACAGCTAATTCAAACACTCGATCGCTATCAAATTTTTAAAAAGAAAAAATACAAATTTTCTTACTTTGATCTATTTTTATTTGATCCTTGTGGAGCGTGCGGGGACTGAAACCATTCGATATTCATCCAAAAAGGTAAAATCCGAGGGTAAACATTCTGGATTAACACTTATTTTATTTAATTGCCTTATATTAATTGTTTTCATTTTCTAAATAACAATTTTTTTAAGAATTTTAATTAAAATTTTGAAGAGTTTATTTTAATTTCTTTTTATCAATCAGAGGTGACCGACAGGCAGAGTGGTTACCGATGCCCTTCTCTGCGCCGAGAGACGGGATATAAGTGACGCTCCACTCCATCCGCCGGTCACACTAGGGACGCCCGTCGGCGTCGTGCAGAACGCCGTCCCTAGGCAAATCCCCATGTTTTTATGTTATTTTTTACTTTTTTTATCTTTTAACTCATTTCTTTTAAAGTTTCTTATTATTTTCCTTTTCTTTACTTTATTCACAATTTTTGACACTGACATATTTATTCCTATGAGTTATTTTCTGACCATTTGGAATTGGAGTTGTAAACGATGGTGGTCGCGCCAATCTGAGGGTTTCCATCCGGTTTCTTTCTTTACCCTTGCCTTTTATTCATGTTATTATTAAGATTATTTCAATGTCTTTAAGGTGAAAAGGGCCAAATATTTTATAGAAATTAATTTGGAGTTTTCTCGAAAGCTGTGGACCAATGTCCTGTTTTTAACCAACAAAATTGACACTTCTTAAAAATCAGTTTGTAACAAATATGCATGGCAGGACCAATGTCCTCACTCAAATGAATATCCCAATTTCTGTATGATCTATATATTGTTTTTATAATGGGGGTTGTATTCCTTCCCTAGTTTTATTGTAATTTGATTTGCGGAAGTTCATCTTAATAGTGCTTAATTTATCGCTTTTGACGTGAATGATTGTGCCTTAATTAAATGCATCATGTGGAAAGTTGGTGAAACAATGAATTCAAAACTTAATCATAATATTGATCAAGGTACAAATAAATGAGAAGTCCCGAACTCACTCTGGTCTTTGGGGCTCAATGAGGCGAGAGGTCTAGGACTTCCATGACACCCCTTGAGTCTCACTAAAAGACTTAAATTTACAATCCTAGGCTCTAGGGGGTAGAGGCTGAGGCCTCCAAGATCTCTCTGTCTAGCCCAAGATGGACATGTATGCGCTGTCTTAGGCTCGCTGAGGCTAGACGACCCTTCCCAATGTTATTGGGTGGCGACTCCAAGAAACCTCATTATTGCCCAAAATAGACGCAGTTGTAAATACCTTACAAGTTTTATGAACCTCTCCTGATCGCCCTAAAGTGGGCCCTCGAGACGCCACGAGGTTCGGCGCGCGTCACAGTGGCGACTCCACTGGGGACCTACTCGAGACTTCGATTCGAAAGTACCTTGATTAAAAATTATAATTGAGTTTTAGTTTAAAAATTGCACCTTCTTTCAAAGATCACATTAGAGCCTTAGATCTATGCTAGTTTGGTCCCTTTTTCAGCCCCAGTGCGTTCTCGAAGCACGACTCTACGTTCACTCAATGTAGGGAAGTGTTAAGGATAATCACTAGCCCAAGCCTCGTACCATCATGGTATATGAAATGGAGACCCGATCGGTCATTACGCTCGTGATGAGCTAGACCCATCGGCAGGGACCATGCTTGGGTAGCCCTAAAGTAACACCACCTTTTGACTAAAGCTCATGTAATGGAAATAGTTACTTCCTAGTTGGTATGAACCTTAATACTATGCTTGCTATGTGGATCATTATGTATTGGACAAGCCCAGATAATTTGATTGGTCACCTAATCAAAGGCTTTCATGCCCCGATAGGCCTATGTCAACTTATTCGGGCTGCCTAAATACATAATGATCATAACCCATGCGTCTGTACATTAGTTAGGAGAGGTTATGCTGCCGGTTTTTTCACCGTGCACCATACGTGTCCATCGGATCCCCGGATGATCCATGGACCAATCCCACCTAGGAAAGAGACTATGACCTCGTGTGCGGGAGTAATAAGGTTAGAAGGTCCTATGTGCTTGCAAGTGATTTGTAAGTGTTGCATAGCACGATCATGCATCTTAGCACGTTCATGCATCATCCTGACCCTTTGTGTTTTTCAGCCATCATAGATTCACCTAGGTGGACAAGAGGGTCGGCGACTATGCAGAAATCCATTCTTCGAGTTACCAGAAAGGGTAGAGTATCTGGACACTTCTTCTGAAACCAATTATGCTACTTCAGCTCAGTTTTCTTTACCCGAAGAAATGGCGAACTCACTAAGAGGGGCAGATGCCACCAGGGTAATGATAGCGAAGGAAGTGGGCCGAAGGCTTGAAGAATTTGAGAACCGGATGATGGCAATGATGGCCGCAATGGGTCATCAAGCTGCTCCGCAGAACCCACCACCTCCTCTTATGAGAAATAATGAAATGGAGGAGGTTAGAGAAAATCCACAAGAGGAAATTCGCCCGCCTATAAACCTAAGAGCCACTACCTCAGGGGCACAGAGGGGAAGACCAGCCCCAAGGCTAGATGATGATTGGGAAGACGAAGAGTATGAGGAGCATATGTCTGAGAAACGGAAAGCCCCTCAAATTGAAAAAGTCATCTGAAAGAAGATGGAAGAGAAATTTGAAGCTATAATAAGAATGCTAACAAAAGGCCGAGGAATGAACCCTGAAGACAAGGAGTCAGAGGGAGAGGATTTGGTCCCAATGAATTTTAAAATGCCGGATGTCCCGAAGTTTGATGGCACTTCTGACCCCATGGCACATATAAAGCAGTACTCACTGGTGATGAAGGGCACCACTTTGACAAAGAAGCAGAAGATTGAGTACTTTTGCTTGAGCTTGACTGGCCCAGCAGTGGATTGGTATCACGGGCTCGACCGCCGAACTAAGGAGGACTGGGATTTATTGATGGAGAAGTTTTTGAGGTAATACAACTGCAGTACAAGAATGGAAGTGACCCTAAAAGACCTGGAGCTGTTACAACAAAAGGGAGGTGAGTCTTTCAACGAGTATCTAACCCGGTGGAGGAATCGGGTGATGGAAATGAAGAGGAAACCAGATACTCAGGATCAAATACAGTTATTCATTAAAATTGCAAGCCCGTATTTGAGAGAAAGATTAAGGATGAAAGGAATGAAGCACTGGGAGTCTCTGAAAGATATCGCCATTGAGGCTGAGGGAGAGTACCTTGTTAGGAGGGCAGGTAATGAGAACTATCCTAAGAAGGGTAGCAGTAGCCAGGGGGCAAGTAGACCAACAGGTTCCGCTAGTGGCACAAGGAAGACCGCTGAGGTGTCAGCTACCAATGCTACCCCGAGGCATTTTTCCAATCTTGGAAGGTCTTTATCATGGGTGCTGAGAAGACTGATGAAAGAGGGTAAGCTAGAGCCTTTACCACCCAGACCTGCTAGAACTCAGAGCATGCCGGGGCACAAGGATGGTGAGTATTGTGCATATCATCAGCACACTAGGTATACAACTGATGACTATAAGACTTTGAGGTACGCAATTCAAGATTTATTTGACTCGAAGCATATCACAGACCCAGAAAAGAGAGGGGGTCCAAAGAAAGCTGGGTACAACAGTATGCCCCCGCTGGTGAACATGATCGGGTCCAGTTTGCTTGAGGAGTTTGTGTTAATGGAATTATACGGCAACAATATCCACACTGCTGTCACGAACCTCAGTGAGGGGAGTGAAAAAGGGCTTCTCACTGCAGTGATCGATTGCTGGTCCACTGACGATAGTGGAACTGAAAATGATGATTCTCAAGTATTTTTCGACCTGTGGGGTTTGGAAGAGGAAGGAGAAGAAGCAAAGAAGAAAGAAGTAGGAGCTGTGACCCGGAGCGGAAGGGTAGCTCCAGAAGTCGAGAAGCCCCAGGAGCCGGTTGAGGGCAGAAAGGGAAAAGAGCCGGAAGAAGATCCGATTGTTAAACAACTAAAAAAGATGTCGGGTCAGATTTCCATATGGGATCTCTTGAGATAGTCGCCGTCGCATAGGCAAAAGGTGGTAGAGGCTTTATGCGAGGTAACTGTGGCAATAACTATCTCACCTACGGAACTTCTGGATGTAGTGAAAGGAGGATCAGGAGAAAACGTTGTTTTTACTATTGCTGATTTGCCGGCAAAAGGCCATAACCATAATTGCCCTCTATATATAAGGGCACAGATTAACCAAAAACACACTGCTTATGTAATGGTAGATGATGGCTCTTCGATAAATGTGTGCCCACAGGTGGCAATGGCAGCTTTTGGGGTGACAGAGGATATGTTAGCTAAATCTAATCTCACCATCACAGCATATGACAACTCGCGTAAACATGCTTCGGGGACATTCATGGCAATAGTGAAGACGGGGCCCGTAGAATCAGAAGTGGAGTTTGTGGTACTGCCTATGCCCGCCAATTTCTCAGCTCTTCTAGGTAGACCATGGTTTCATAAGTTGGGTGGAGTCCCCTCTACACTTCACCAGATGGTAAAGATACCTCATGAAGGCCAGATTGCGACTATAAGGGCTGCACGGGAGAATCAGGTTTCAGTACTAGAGATTGCTAGGAAGCCGTTAAGTGGGTTTCATGTTGCCATGATAGGTGAGGAAGAACAGAAGGAAGAAAGCCCCCAGGTACTGAATATGATGAAGAAGATGTCATTCCTCCCTGGCGCAGGACTGGGCAAAAATTCTCAGGGGATACCAACAGTTGTTACCACCAAGGGCCAAAAGGATAGAAGGGATCTAGGATACACAGGTGTGGTAGGAAGGGGTGAGAAGCCAAAAATGGAAATTCCTCATATCCGGAAGACTTTCGTGCAAGCAACCGCAGCATGTGCCTATACAGGGGAAGATGAATCACAGTGGCTAGATGGAAGAATTGTGCCAGGGTTCGAGGTCTTCAATGATGTCTATGACTGGGACATTGGATCGATCAAGCCAGCAGAGGGCTTTTGGGATGAAGAAATCATGACCAGTAGAACAATTTGGGACTATGAGATGCCTGAAGAAGTGATGACTGAGAAGATGGTAGCCACCCAGCTGAAGGGGAAAGCAAAGGTAGAGGAAGCCATGCAGGAGTTGACCGAGGAGCTTCTAACAAACCGAAGTGACACAGGACCATCAACCGCGGCAGATGCGCCAGCAGAGGAGGAAGAGGAAAATAGTTTAGATTTTCTTTTTGCTCCAGAACTTTTCAATGATGTTAATGACAATTTCAATCTTGTTAATAAATTGAATGGTTTTGCTTACTTGTGTGATGTTTCGATGATTTCACTATGCATGATAATGATCATCATCCATCCATATTTGATATTGATTCAACTGATACTACTCCATTTAATCTTGGAACCGTAGAGAATCAAAAAGAAATTTTGATAGCATCAAATATAACTCCTGAAGAGCGAGAAAAATTTGAGAGAATCTTAAAAAAATACGAAAAAGTCTTTGCCTGGACCTACGAAGATATGCCAGGAATCGATCGGGAAGTCGCAGAGCATGCTATTCCTACGTATCCAGACCATAAACCCGTTAAACAGAAACTGAGAAGGCTTAGGCCAGAATGGGTAGATAAAGTGAAGGAGGAGATTCACCAACAAATCAAAGCCAAATTTTTGGTTGAGGTGCAATATCCAACTTGGTTGGCTAATGTTGTCCCCATAGCCAAAAAAAATGGCAAAGTAAGGGTATGCGTAGATTATCGGGACTTGAATAAGGCCTGTCCGAAAGATGACTTTCCGTTGTCCCATATAGATGTGCTGATAGATAGCACCGCTGCTTGCGAGATGTATAGCTTTAGAGATGGTTATGCGGGCTACAATCAAATTCTCAATAAAATAATTGACCGAATTAAGACGACGTTCATCACGGAATGGGGGACCTATGCTTATCGAGTAATGCCTTTTGGCCTGGAAAATGCAGGAGCCACTTATCAGAGGATGGCAACAAAAATCTTGAATGACTTGATCCATAAAGAAGTGGAGGTATACGTGGACGACATGATGATTAAGTCAGCCACTAGAGAAGATCATTTTAAAGCCCTGGAAAAGTTCTTCCTAAAGATAAACAAGTATAATCTACGGTTTAATCCTAAGAAATGTATCTTTGGTGTTACCTCAAGGAAGCTCCTAGGACACGTGGTTAGCCAGAGGGGTATTGAGATTGACCCGGATAAGGTTAAGGCCACAAGAGAAATGCCAATACTGCAGAAGGAAAAGGATGTGAGAAGCTTCCTGGGTAGGTTGCAATACATCAGTAGGTTTATTGCTAAGCTTATTTCAATTTGCGAACCGATCTTCAAACTGCTCAGAAAAGATCAACCAGTAGTATGGAACGAAAGTTGTCAAAAGGCTTTCGATACTGTCAGAGAGTATCTGCTAAATCCACCGGTGTTGAGACCGCCGCAGCCAGTCAGGCCATTGATTTTATATTTAGCCATAGAAGACAGTTCTGTAGGCGCCATGATGGCCCAGGAGGACGAATTTGGAGTGGAGTTTGTTGTTTACTACCTTAGCAAGAAGTTCTTGGCTTATGAGGTCAAGTATACAGAAGTAGAAAAGATTTTCCTTGCGGTGATCTGGGCTTCTAAGACATTAAGGCATTACTTTCATGCCTACAGAGTACAGGCAGTAGCGAAGTAGAATCCTTTAAGGTACTTACAGGAAGCTCCATCTTTACTTGGGAAAATGGGTAGGTGGTTATTGTTGCTACAAGAATTCGATGTAGAGTATATTACTCGGAAAACTATCAAAGGGCGTGCAGTGGATGAATTCCTGGCAGAACACCCAATTCAAGGAGAATCGTATGAGTTTAACTTTCCAGATGAGGATGTGACAGCTATCGGAGTTCAAGGTTGGCAATTGCACTTTGACGGAGCCATGAACAACAAGGGGGCAGGAGTAGGGATCATTTTAACAACCCCGGATGATGAGAAGCTCCCTTTGGCCATGAAATTGAGGTTCAAGGCTACCAATAATGAAGCTGAGTATGAAGCGTGTGCTTTTGGGTTAGAGGCATTGATAGCCTTAGGAGCAAAAAACGTGGAAGTGTTTGGTGATTCCTCCCTGGTGATCAATCAAATTCGAGGCGAATGGGCCATTAAAGAAGAAAGGCTAAGGCCATACATCAAGCACTTGAGAGACTTGAGCAGTAAGTTTGAAGTGTGTAACTTCCGTTTTGTTCCGAGGGATGAAAACCAGTTAGCCGACGCACTTGCTACTTTAGTCTCAATGTGGGACAATCCCGAAGGAGTGGTTATGAGGCCAGTTTTGATTTCTAGCTCTGATAGACCTAGCTTCGAATCTAAATCAGTCATGGAGGTAGAAGTAGCAGATGGGAAGCTGTGGTATTATGACATTATGAACTATCTAGAGAATGCGACATTTCCAGAGGAAGCTACTGAAAAGGATCAGAGAATGATTCGTAAGTTGTCTACTCAGTTCATCTGCATAGATGGAGTATTGTACAAATGACAGGCTGATGGTATCCAGTTAAGGTGTTTGGATAAGAAAGAGGCCAAGAGGGTGATGGAAGAAACACACGCAGGAGTATGCGGAGCCCATATGAACGGGTTGACATTAGCCAAAAAGATTATGTGACAAGGATTCTTCTGGCTCACCATGGATAACGATTGTTCGAAGTATGTAAAGCAGTGTCAGTTGTGCCAGCAGTATGCAGATTTAAGGCACCTGCCCGTTTCGGAATTACATAATTTGACATCACCATGGCCATTTGCAGCTTGGGGGATTGATATTATTGGAGAGATACGCCCCACGGCCTCTAATGGGCATAGATACATCATCATCGCCGTCGACTACTTTACCAAGTGGGTAAAAGCTGAGTCCTTCAAGAAAGTGGATGCTGGGGATATGGCGAAATTCATAGAGAAAAACTTGATATGTAGGTATGGCCTTCGACATCATGTGGTATTTGACAAAGGGGTCCAGTTCATGGCCGAAACGAAGAAGTTACTCCAGAGGTATGGTATTGAGCCCTCCATATCGTCCTCAAGCCAACAGGGCAGTCAAAGCTGCCAACAAAAATGTCAAGAGGATCCTGGCTAAGATGGTCCAGAATTATAAAGATTGGGCGAAAAAGTTACCTTTTGCACTCTGGGGTTACAGAACAACCATCAGAACTTCAACGGGAGCCACTCCATAGTCCTTGGTATATGGGACGGAGGCAGTATTGCCGGTCGAGGTCGAATTTAAGTCATTGAGGGTGATAATGGAAGCAGAGATTTCGGAGGCCGAATGGGCGCAGCAGCGGTTGCAATGCTTGAACATGTTGGATGACAACAGGCTAAAAGCCTACTATCACAACTAGATCTACCAAAAGACGCTCGCTAGGTCTTTTGGAAAGAAAGTCAAGAAACATCCATTGAAGGAGGGGGATTTGGTATTTAAACAGATGAGACAAGGTGCACCGAATATTAGAGGGAAGTTCAGACCTACATGGGAAGGACCGTTTATCCTCAAGAAACTGCTGTCAAAAGGAGCTGCGATTTTGTCGGATAGCGATGGCAACGAATTCAAAGAACCGATCAATATTGATAGACTCAAAAGGTTCCATGGCTAAAGGCTACAAAATCAAAAGAAGAGAATGAAAGCCCTGTGGGTCGAAAATCGAAAAAAAGCGGCCTTGCTAAAATTGGGCGCCTTGTCAGGGTGAAAACCGAAAAAAGGCATCCTGGGCAAAATTTAGAGGCTTGAGAGAAAATATCCAATCATGAAAACCCGAGAGTGCTGATTGCAGACAGGAGTTTGATGCTGTCAAGATTTGGTTTCATGAATGAATGTAGTCTGGCAGAATTGAATCGGTACCAAAATTATCATGTATTTTGAAATCATACTAAAATGTACGCAATTTTGTGAAATAAAATAAGACTTGAGTTATTCATTTACATCGTTGTCCAATTCTGCTTTAAAAAGAAACATATTGCTCAAAATGCATGTAAAGCTAAACTATGCCCTACTACTACTCTCGCTAGCCAAATGCCTCAGTCGCCGTGTTCGGTTATCAGATGACGGGCTAAGTATCCACCTCTTGTACGCGCTGGTAGAGGGAACAGAGTGGTTCCCGAAGGATGGTATGGTAGTCTTCAATGGAAGTTAGCTCCAAAGCTCATGATAGCGGGAGGCAAAAGCCACAGAAAGGACTCCACCTCGAAAGGATAAAGGGAGTCTCACCACATCCTGAGTCATTCCACGTTGACGAGAGCAGTGGGCCGTGATGTAGAAGGTTGCCTGACGAAGCTCGCATAGGGGAACGCATCCTGAAGACCCATCAATAACTGCACTGGATAAGGGAAGCCAAGCGTGCATAAAGCTAATATTCTCATCTGATATTTCATTGAACTTGGTAATGCCTTCGTCAGGGATCCCAAATCGGAACAGACGTTGGCGAGGAAGAAAATGCTTTGCCGAGTACTGACTAATGACCCTGGGAGGTGGCTCTGACAACAGCTTCAATTTCTCCTGCAACCAGATCTAAAAGAGGAAACAAGCAAAAATAAAAGCCAAACAAAATAAAATAAAAGGCAAAGAAATGCCACTGGAGTAAGTTGGATTTACTTCAGGCAAAAGTTAGGAATAGGGTTGGGTGAAAATCCGAAAGGACGCACTTCTGCTAAGAAAAGCTAGTGTGAAAATCTACAAGGGACACACTACCTTTTAAAAAACAATGACGTACCTGGAGTAATAAGGGGCTCCCAGAGAATGAAGTGGTAGGCCCGGCATAGACAGAGTCAAAACCCAAGATATTCTCAGCCAGAATAAGTAGAAAAGGGGTCAACCCGCGGTGAAAATCGTCCAAAATTCCAAACAGACGAGGGTCTCCAAGCAGCTCCTCTGAAGTCACCATCAGATACTTCATCAGACAAAAAAAAAGGATGACACTTACACTGTATGAAGGAAGGTTAGAGAATTCATCCAGTGCTTCAATCAGAGGTTCTAAGGCAAAAACAGGGCCTTGAGGAACTAGACGAGCAGCGTCATAAGGAGCTATACTTAAGGACAGGGAAATATCCCGAGGTTGAACCAAACCACAGCGAGGAATGCAGGGCAAGGCACTAGGAGGATACCAGCTCTTGACAATAGCAGCAAGTTCTTCAGGCAGGGGGCACATCTCTTGGTAGGTGAACCTAAAAATGTGAAAGCGAGAGTCCCAGAAGTGGGTAGCAGCTAAAAGAAGGTTGTGTTCTATCTGGACTCTTCATAAAAATCTCAGCCTAGAAAGGGGGGCAAGGGTGCTGTTTTCCCAAATTTTAGCATCGTCTAAGATACGGTACATTTTAGGAAGAAGAGGAGAATTCATTCCTCAGGGGCTAAAATCGAAGTCGCTAAAGGAAATAAAGAAGGAAAAAAGAAAAAACTAAAGAAAGGAACCTGCTATGAAGCTAAAAGGAGAGAAAAGGCACAGAATCCAAGAAAATGCTGAATTTTATAGGATTGACCTACCGACGGCTAGCCCGTCCCTAACTCAGACGGTGATCCAGTCTGTGATTGTCCACCTAGCAGTCTTTGCATCGTGCATATCACGCGCATTAATTAGGTAATTAATGAGGGTTAAAAGTGGAATCCGAAGAGACAGACGGCATTCCCGTCGGTATCTGTATAGATGCAAAGCCCGTCGGTACTTAAATTCTATATAAGGACGTAAGTACCGACGGACAATCACTTTCTTCTCTCTTTTCTTCACACCGACGCTCTTCCCTTCTTCTTCAGTTACATTTTATCGTTTTTTGCTTTTTTTGGTTGATTTTCTTTGCACCAGCGTCTTGTCATTTGAGTCTCAATTTCCAGTTTAGTAAAATCCTTCTATTTTATTATTAGTTATTTATTTATTTATCCTATTATGAGTAATGTAATTTTCATTTTTTGGATTAGTGTAATTAGGAGCCTTGCTAATTGATTTTAGTTGTTGCTGTTAGAATGCCATGGTTTAGTTAATGTTATGTTTTTTTTAGTGCTTTAAGCGCATGAATTAACACATAGAATAAATAATATGCTGTTCTTCAGTTGAGATAAAATGCATGGATAAATGCTGTTTTGAGAACAATTGATGATGGTTGCATGTTTATTTTTTCGAGTTAGATGTACAAACTTGGCCTTAGGAATGCATGCACATTGGAACCAGTACTAAGAATTAGAAAATAAAGCAAATCTGAAAATATTACACTGTTGCTTAGGGCCTGTGGCCTGTCCCTTTTTTCTTTTTCTGCTTTCTTATGCAGGAAGTTGGGCACACCCTTGCCGGGGTGCTGCCCAAATTTTTTTAATCTTTTCGGTTTAGACTCATCCCTGTCGGGATGCCGCCTAAATTTTTATTATTATTTCTTAAGTAAGGTCCATGTATGACTATGATACCAAACTAATTGTTTACTTTATTTCTAGGATGCCACCGCGACGATATGCTCCGCGTGATCAGCCTAAGCCTCAGGCCCCGGGTTGGATGAGTGCCGAGGCCAGACAGAGGTATGCAGCGCTGGCTCAGGTGCAGTTCCGAGCTAGCTGTTTCTTTTCTAGGCCATTCCTTGAGGCTCTAAGGATGGCAGACAAGGTTGATATTCTGATAGCGGGTGCGGGGTGGACTGAGTTTCTGACACCTGCTTTCCAGACTCATCCAAAGATAGTTTGGTAGTTCCTTGCTACATTACAGTACGGGGGGTACCAGAGGTCCGACACAGAGGAGGGTGTCATACAGTTTTGGATAGAGGGCCACCAGTATAGCATTACCCGTCAGCGATTTGCACATGCTATGGGGCTTCCACTTGGGCAGGATGTTATAGTGCCCCAGAGAGCAGTTAAACGCCACCACTGGGCGACCATTGCCTTGACGGGAGTGCCGTATGATCATGAAACGGCAAAGAGCACGGTACTCTCATCACAGGCCCTTCGCTATGTTCACAGAGTTTTATCCAGCTCCTATTTGGGACGAGCTGGTAACCGGGGATATCTCAACGCCGCTGAGATTTGGAGTTTAAGGTCCATGGTGATAGGCCAGCGGCTTAACATCAGCCATGAGATTTTGGTTAACCTGGTGAGGGTATCTAGGGGGCAGCCCCTGTAGTGTATGTTGGTGGGGTCATCACTAGATTACTTTTGAGTTTGGGTGTTCGTCCAGACATCCTGGGGTGTGCCTTGGATGAGAGCATTTATGTGGACGCTCCGGCAGCTATTACGATGGCTATGATATTGCCGATATCGGGTCAGGCCGAGGCGTACAGACTCCGCACCATTCATGAGACCAGACGTGCATTTAGCCTGCCCTCACTAGAGCCAGTAGAGGAGCAGCCTTAGATGGAGCAGCCTCAGATGGAGCAGCCTCAGGAGCAGCCTCAAAGGGAGCACCAACCTCCCGAGCCCTAGGAGGACCAGCCTCCCCGATATCCAGAGCACCAGGAGGAGCATCCGGGTACACCTTCTGACATGGGGATTGAGTTCACCATAGATGAGCTATTTGTTACTCCTCCAGGGCAGAGAGTATAGAGTCCTACTCTGCCTCCGCCATCGAGAGTACATCGGACAGCTCCCTAGGCACCTGAGAGGTTCTTTCCATATGCTAGAATAGGGGACCCGGGGGCATCTACTTCAACAGCTCCACTGCCAGAGCTGGCACTAGAGTCAGCTCCCCTTCCATCCATGTCATCGACTCACCCGACACAACCAGATTTTACTGCGATCCTGACTTCTATGTTCGCATCCTTTAAGCATAGAAAGAAGGAGAGAGACAAGGCCCTTCTCGGGCAGCTCGGGGAGCGAGGTAGAGTCATATTAGAGCGGCTGGATCACCAGCAGGGTATCATTTAGGAGCAGGGGAGGCTTATTGATTATTTGAGGCCGGAGCAGGAGAGGCTCGTGGGTCAGCTGAGGCAGGAGATGAGGGCCTCCCAGGATGAGGTGACCCAGAGGACAGATGCATCTTTACAGATGGTGGATGAGTCAGTTGAGCCTCTTAGATTCAGGATTCAGGTCCTAGAGGGTGCCATACCTCCCATTGCCCAGATCATGCGAGAGTTTAGAGAGCAGAAAAAGGATAGGCTGAGGAGTATGGGGACCACCTCCACTGATCAGACCCTCTGCCTGAGCGATGCTTTCAGAGAGTTAGGGGGGTTGTCACTGATACGCTACAGTTCATGATGGTATGTGCACAGCCTTTTCTTGACGGGTATGCCTAGGTCCAGTTCCAGCAGCAGGACCCAGCGAGAGCACAGCCATTATTAGTACCGGTGGCTGTACCTCCCAGATACCAGTGGCAGGCCAGAGCCTCAGTTGCTCAGCAGGCCGGACCATCAGCCCCTCCCAGGCAGCCATCTGCTCTAGATGCGGGACCATATGCTTCTTCATCACGAGGCCAGCCGGTTCATTTGTTAGATGATGATGACGATCCAGAAGAGCCTTCAGATTATATGCCATTTTAGACCGTTCAGGGAGTTCTTCTAGCTTTGTAGCTATTCTTTTGATGTAATCACATTTGTATATTGTACAAAATTTAACCTCTTAGTGGAAAAACATTTATGGTTAACCTGCTAAATTTGCATGTTATTTCTTTATGATTTAATTTTTCTTAAGAAAGAAAAAAAAGAAAAAGGATAATTGATCATATAGTAAAAAGGATGATAAATAATAAAGGGCAACATAAAAATGTTCATAAATCTACCACTCAAGTTAATTGGTGCAAGAATTAACAAGAATCTCTTACAATACAGGAACATGGTTTTACATAAATTCGAAAATGACCAACAGTCAAAAGGAGGGATAAACCGATTAAACATTATGTCCTTCAAGATCACATTCAATATTAGATGAGAATCAACGGATCAGAATCGTACCTTGCAGATTGAATGGGGGTTAGCAAGGAAAGTTCGCAAGCCTAAATGGGACTAGCGATATAAATCAGACACCGCGCAGGCTGAGACGAGGCAAGCAGGACAGATTAGCCACCGCGCATGCCTAGACAAGGACAGTGGGGCACACGCGATAGATTGGACCGCACTTTGTAAGTCTGGAGCAGACTCAGTGCAGCTCAAGAGAGCAATCCTCGCGTTTTGTAAGTCTGGAGTAGACTTGACGCATCGCCATCCGCACTTTGTAAGTTGGAGCAAACTCGGTGCAGCTCAAGAGAGCAATCCTCGCACTTTGTAAGTCTGGAGCAGACTCGGTGCAGCTCAAGGGAGCAACCTTCGCGTTTTGTAAGTCTGAGTAGACTCAGCGCATCACCAACTTTGTATTTTGTAAGTCTGGAGCATACTTGGTGCAGCTCAGGAGAGCAACCCTCGCATTTTGTAAGTCCGAAGCAGACTCAACGCACTGCTACTTCCCCGGCAAAAAGGTAAGGACTACGTCAGGTATGTATCTCTTTCCTTTCTTCTCTGAATTTTGGCTCATCTAGACACTAGTGCATTAGTTTCCCCAAAATTGGGGGCAACTGTAGACACCGGGTCTTGAGGCAGTCCAAGTCAGAGTTACCCGATGAAGAGATCCACGTTGGTTTCCGAATAAATGGATGGAATTCGGAGGTTTTCATCTTTCGGTTTCACAAGGATTAAAATCTTTTTCTCTATAGCGTGAGGTTTTGAAAGAGTTTGGGAGATTTTGCTTGAAATTGGAAGTTTTGCTCCACAGACGGGATGACCGTCTGAGTAGGGACTCCCGTCTCTACTTAGGGTGATCCCCGTCTCTATGCATATAGGGACGGCCCGTCCCTAGTCCCACGTTTTGGCCCATCTGTATCCGGATTTCCACGCATGCCCTTAGTAGGGACGCAAGTCGGTAGTTGTAGGGATGCCCGTCGGTAGTGGATCTGATCAGATATCGCCGGATTGGATAAAATTTAATCTGATATCTTTCAAATTTTGGGTGAGATTTGGTTAAAAAATTGAATTTTAAAATCCTTTTGAAATTCAAACTTTAAATTGATGCTTATCCTATTATCTCCTAAAAAACTCTATAAATAGTGGATTAAATTCCATTTTTAGGGGTTAGAAAATTTGACAAATTTTTTTGAGGAAAAATACAAATTTTCTTACTTTGGTCTATTTTTATTTGATCCTTGTGGAGCGTGCGGGGACTGAAACCATTCGATATTCACCCAAAAAGGTAAAATCCGAGGGTAAACATTCTGAATTAACACTTATTTGATTTAATTGCCTTATATTAATTGTTTTCATTTTCTAAATAACAATTTTTTTAAGAATTTTAATTGAAATTTTGAAGAGTTTATTTTAATTTCTTTTTATCAATCAGAGGTGACCGACAGGCAGATTGGTTACCGACGCCCGTCTCTGCTCTGAGAGACGGGATGTAAGTGATGCTCCACTCCGTCCGCCGGTCACACTAGGGACGCCCGCCGGCATCGTGCAGAACGCCGTCCCTAGGCAAATCCCCATCTTTTTAAGTTATTTTTTACTTTTTTTATCTTTTAACTCATTTCTTTTAAAGTTTCTTATTATTTTCATTTTCTTTACTTTATTCACAATTTTTGACACTGACATGTTTATTCTTATGAGTTATTTTCTAACCATTTGGAATTGGAGTTGTAAACGATGGTGGTCGCGCCAATCTGAGGGTTTCCATCCGGGTTCTTTCTTTACCCTTGCCTTTTGTTCATGTTATTATTAAGATTACTTCAATGTCGTTAAAGTGAAAAGGGCCAAATATTTTATAGTAATTAATTTGGAGTTTTCTCGAAAGCTGTGGACCAATGTCCTGTTTTTAACCAACAAAATTGACAGTTCTTAAAAATCAGTTTGTAACAAATATGCATGGCAGGACCAATGTCCTCACTCCAATGAATATCCCGATTTCTGTATGATCTATATATTGTTTTTATAATGGGGGTTATATTCCGCCCCTAGTTTTATTGTAATTTGATTTGCGGAAGTTCATCTTAATAGTGCTTAATTTATCGCTTTTGACGTGAATGATTGCGCCTTAATTAAATGCATCGTATGGAAAGTTGGTGAAACAATGAATTCAAAACTTAATCATAATATTGATCAAGGTACAAATAAATGAGAAGTCCCAAACTCACTCTGGTCTTTGGGGCTCAATGAGGCGAGAGGTCTAGGACTTCCAAGACACCTCTTGAGTCTCACCAAAAGACTTAAATTTACAATCCTAGGCTCCAGGGGGTAGAGGCTGAGGCCTCCAAGATCTCTCTGGCTAGCCCAAGATGGACATGTATGCACCGTCT
Organism: Excoecaria cochinchinensis; assembly: GCA_947683425.1. Lineage (NCBI taxonomy): Eukaryota > Viridiplantae > Streptophyta > Magnoliopsida > Malpighiales > Euphorbiaceae > Excoecaria > Excoecaria cochinchinensis. The sequence goes on along the minus strand of CANTUQ010000080.1, from coordinate 6,190,385 downwards.
TAGGCTCACTGAGGCAAGACGACCCTTCCCAATGTTCTATTAGGTGGCGACTCCAAGAAACCTCATTGTTGCCCAAAATAGAAACACTTGTAAGTACCTTACAAGTTTTATGAACCTCTCCTGATTGCCCTAAAGCGGGCCCTCAGGAGGCCACGAGGTTCAGCGTGCGTCACAGTGAGCAATCCATTAAGGCATAGTATTATGGTGAATATAGTGTATAGTGATTGTCCTATTAGTGTACAGGATTGTACTTTCCTGGCCAATTTGATTAGACTTCCTTTCCACGAATTCGATGTAATTCTGGGTATGGATTGGCTATCCACCTACCAAGCTAATGTTGACTATAAATGCAAATAGGCAACTCTTAAAACTCGGAATGATTAGGAGATGACTGTAGTGGGTGATTGGACAGACTTTCTTTCTGATGTTATTTTTGCTACAGCTACAGCTACTAAGAGGTTAATAAGAAAGGGATGTATTGCTTAATTAGCTTGTGAAATGAAAGCTAAAAAGGAGGGACCAAAAGTAGTAGATGTCCCAACAGTGTGCGAGTTCCCAATTGTCTTCCTTAATGAATTACCAGGTTTGCCACCTGACAGGGAAGTTAAATTTGCTATTAATGTGGCTCCAAGTATTGCACCCATCTCTATTGCTCCCTACAAAATGGCCCCAGTAGAACTTAAAGATTTGAAGACCCAGCTATAGAAATTACTTGATAAAGGCTTCATTAAGCCTAATGTATCACCATAGGGAGCATTGGTACTCTTTTTGAAAAAGAAAGATTGGTCCCTCAGACTTTGCATCAACTACAGACAGCTGAACAAGGTGATAATTGAGAAGAAGTATCCCCTTCCATTAATTGAAGACTTGTTTGATCAATTAAAAGGAACATGTGTGTTTTTAAAGATTGACTTGAGATCGGCTATCACCAGCTTAAGGTGAAAGGGCTAGATGTGCCTAAGACTGTTCTTCGCACCAGATATGGCCACTATGAATTTCTAGTAATGCGTTTGGGTTTACCAATGCTCTAGCAGCTTTCATGGACCTAATGAATAGGATTTTCCATCCTTATTTGGATTAGTTTATAGTAGTTTTCATTGATGATATTCTGGTGTATTAAAAGACTCCAGAAGAACATAATAAGCATTTACGGATTGTTCTATAGACATTGAGAGAAAAATAATTGTATGCTAAATTCAATAAGTGTGAGTTCTGGCTATATAAAGTGCCTTTCCTAGGTCATGTAGTGTCAGCAGAAGGGATAAAGTTAGACCCAAAGAAAATTGAAGCCATCCTACAGTGGAGAACTCCTAAGAATATTACAGAAGTGAGAAGTTTCCTTGGGTTAGTAGGATACTATAAAAGATTTGTAAATGGTTTCTCCACCATTATAGCGCCATTGACCCGACTATTACATAAGCATGTCAAGTTTCAATGGATGATAAATGCCAGGAAAGCTTTGAGAAGCTTAAAAACATGTTGACAGAAGCTCTAGTGTTAACATAGCTTGAACCTGGTAAAGGCTTTGTGATTTATAGTGATGCATCTAGAAATGGTTTGGGATGTGTATTGATGCAGGAAGGCAAGGTGATTGCATATGCCTCTCGATAACTCAAGACTTATGAAAAGAACTATCCCACGCATGACCTTGAGCTTGTAGCCATTGTTTTTACATTAAAGATTTCGAGGCATTATCTATATGTTAAAAGGTGTTATATCTATACAGATCACAAAAGTCTGAAATACCTACTCATACAGAAGTGACTTATTAAGTCATAGGAGATGGCTTGAGCTTATTAAGGATTATGATTGCCTTATTGACTACCACCTAGGAAAAGTAAATGTGGTAGTTGATGCACTTAGCAGGAAATTTATGGTAGCCCTTCTGGCTATAAATATCAAATTAGGCATGGCATAAGAATGAGCGATCATAACTAAAATGCAATTGAAATTAGACTTTTTACAAGAAGTAAAAGCTGCTCAGAAATAAGATGATCGCTTAATTGCTATTATCAGTCGAGTGCAGCATGGACAAGATAGTGATTTCACTTTAAGTGTTGATGGCAGTTTATATTATAAGTAGAGATTATGCATTCCTGATCAAGCAAGGTTGAGAAAGAATATCCTGACAGAAGCTCACTATAGTAGCTATGCAATACATCCTGGTGGTAACAAGATGTACCAAGACTTGAAAGCATATTACTGGTGGCCAAGTATGAAGCATGATGCAACAGAACTTGTAGCCAAGTTCTTAATTTGCCAACAACTGAAAGCAGAGCATCAAGCTCCATCGGGACTACTTTAACACATCACAATACTGGAAGGGAAGTGGGACCAAGGGACAATGGACTTTGTGACAGAACTACCACTCACTACGAAGAAACATGATGCTATTTGGGTGGTCATTGATAGGCTCACTAAATCAGCTCATTTTCTCCCAGTGCGAATGGATTATCCACTGACTAAACTGGTAGAAATCTATATAAATGAGATACTGAGGCTTCATGGAGTGCCTTCCTCCATCATTTTAGACAGGGATCCAAGGTTTACTTCCCAGTTCTGAAAGAAGCTATAGGAAGCATTAGGGACTAAGCTCCATTTTAGCACAACCTTTCATCCTCAAACTGTTGGCCAGTCAGAGCAAGTGATATAGATACTTGAGGGTTTGTTAAGGAGTTGTGTCCTCAAATTTAAAAGTAATTGGGAGAAGCAACTACCCTTGACTGAATTTGCTTACAACAATAGCTACTAGTCAAGCATTAAAATGTCCCCTTATGAAGCACTGTAAGAAAGGAAATGTAGAACTCCCTTATGCTAGATAAAGTTGAGTGAAAATAAGCTAGTGGGATTAGACTTGATTCAGGAGACTGAAGAAAATGTACAAGTGATTAAAGATAAACTGAAAAAAGCCATGGACCGACAAAAGTCATATACGGATTTAAAAAGAAAAGACATAGAATTTCAGATTGAAGATAAAGTGTTTCTAAAGGTATCTCCGATGAAAAAAATTTTGAGGTTTAGTAAGAAAGGCAAGCTAAGTCCAAGATTTATAGGGCCTTATCAGATTACACAACGGGTGGAACCCGTAGCCTACCGATTGATGTTACTATAAGAGTTAAAGAAGATCTATGACCTCTTTTATATGTCGATGTTACGAAGATACCGATCAGATCCTAATCATGTAATCAAGCCTGAAGAGATCCAAATACAACCTAATCTGACTTATGAAGATAAACCAGTGAAAATATTAGCCAGAGAAGTCAGACAGTTTAGGAATAAGCAAATCCCACTGGTGAGGTAATACGGAACCATCACAATGTCGAGGAAGCCACATGGGAGTCTGAGGTTATAATGAGATAGCAGTACCCACAGTTGTTTGATACAAGTAAAATTTTGAGGACAAAATTTTTATTAGTATGGGAGAATTATAATGGCCTAAATACCTGGTCAGTTGTGAACAGTATTTCTTGAGGTTGATAGTGGACCCCGGGGTGGAAAATACACCTAAGGGTGAAAAATATTTTATTTGATCATCCGAAAATATTGTTCATAACAACTCCGATGATGAAATTTAGAGTCAAACAGAGGTCAAATAGGGCTTAAAAATGCAAAAAAAAAAGTGGAAAAATAAATTTTAGACATCTATTAATGAGGGACAAGCATCCTTGGTTAGGTACGAGCTTCCCTAGTGTGAGCACCGTGTCCCGAGGCAGTCCATATCATAGATTACCCAAGGCGGTCCAATGTTTTATTGAGTGATGACTCCATGAAACCTCCTTGTTGCCCAAAATAGACGCGCTTGTAATTCATTGCAAGTTGTTAACGGACCTCACTTGCCCGATCGCGCTCAAGTGGGCGGTCAAGGGGCGCCCACGGGGTTCGGCGCGCGTCACAGTGGCGACTCCACTGGGGACACCTTTATTCGAGACTTCGATTTGAAAGTACTTTGATTAACATTTACAATTAAGTTTTAGTTTATAAATTTCGCTTTCTCTCAAAATTGCATTTACATCTCATTAGAGCCTTAGATTTCGCTAGATTGGTCCTTTCTCAACCCCGGTGCATTCCCAAAGCACGACCCTATATTCATTCAATGTAGGGAAGTGTTAAGGATAATCACCAGCCCAAGCCTCTTACCATATAGTATATAAAATGGAGACCCGATCGGTGGTTATGCTTATGATGAGCTAGACCCGTTGGCAGGGATCATGCTTGGGTAGACCAAAAGTAACACCACCCATGACTAAAACTCATGTAATGAACATAGATACTTCCCCTAGGTGATATGAACCGTAATACTATGCTTACTGTATGGATCCTTATGTATTGCATAAACCCAAATGTTTCGATTGGTTACCTAGCCAAAGGCTTTCATGCCCCGGTAGGGCCATGTCAATACATTGGTACTATCTAAATACATAATGAGCATCACCCATGCACTTGTGCATTAATTTAGGAGTGTTATGCTGCCGAATTTTTTGCCGCGCAACATGCGCGCCCATTGGGTTCCCTGTTGACCCATGGGCTAATCTCGCCTAGGAAAGAGACTATGACCACGTGTGTCGGAGTGATAAGGTTGGAAGGACCAATTTGCTTGCATGTGATATGTGGGTGTTGCATAGCACGATCATGCATTTCATTGCATTCATACATCATTCTAATTCTTTATGTTTACAGCCATCATAGATTTGCCCAGGTGGATGAGGGATCCTCGGGGGCGATTGATCCGAAATCCTATTTTTGAGCTGCTGGAAAGGGTGAACTTTTCAGAGACTTATCCAGAAACCAGCTACACTACTTCAGATATGGCTAATTCACCAAGAGGGACTGATGCCACCAGGGCTTTGATTGCAGAAGAGGTGGGCTAGAGGTTAGAAGACTTTAAAAATAGAATGATGAACATGATGGCCGCAATAGCCCAGCGGGCTGCACCACAGAATCTAGCTCCTCCTCCCATGAGACAAAATGAGCGGGAAGAGGAGGGAGAAGATAGGCAAGAAGAGATCCGACCACCACCGATAGATTTGAGGGCAATAGCATCGGGAGTTCAGAGGAGAGGACCGATTCAGAGGTCAGATGATAGCCGAGGGGATGAAGACTATGAGGATAGTGTTGTGTCAAAAAAGGGAAGAGCACCCCAGACAGAGGAAGCCATCTGGAAGAAGATGGAGGAGAAGTTTGAGGCGATGGCAAGGTTGTTAACTAGGGGTCAAGGGATGAATCCCGAGGATAAGGAGCTGGAAGGAGAGGACCCAATTCCGTTCAATTTCAAGATGCCAGATGTTCCTAAATTCGACAGCATCTCTGATCCCACGGCCCATGTGAAGCAATATTCGCTGATAATAAAAGGGACTGCCTTGACGAAAAGGCAGAAGGTGGAGTACTTTTGTTTGAGCTTGACTGTCCCGGTTGTAGACTGGTATCATCCGCTCGACCGTAGAACCGAAGAGGATTGGGATTTATTGACAGAGGAGTTTTTGAAGCAATATGATTGCAACACGAGGATGGAAGTGACCCTCAAGGACTTAGAGCTGTTGCAACAAAAGGCTAGAGAATCTTTCCATGAATACTTAACTCGATGGAGGAACAGAGTGATGGAAATGAGGAGGAAACCGGAGACCCAAGACCAAATTAGATTGTTCATTAAGAATGCAAGCCCATATCTGAGAGAGGGGTTGAAGATGAAAGGATTGAGAGACTGAGAATCCTTCAAGGATATCGCCATCGAAGCAGAGGGAGAGTACCTAGCTCGAAAAGCAAGTAATGAGGGCTATGTCAAGAAAGGGAATAGCAGTCAGGAGACAAGTAGGCCGACAAGGCCCAGTGGTAGTACAAGGAAGACAGCTGAGGTGTCCACTACTAATGTAACCCCGAGGCATTTCTCGAATTTGGGAAGGTCTTTATCATGGGTTTTGAGAAGGTTAATGAAAGAAGGAAAGTTGCGGCCATTGCCGCCTCGACCTGCCGGGACTCAGGGGATGCCGGGTCATAAAGACAATGAGTACTGTGCCTACCACTAGAACACGGGACATACGACCGACGACTGCAAAGCTTTGAGGCACGTAATTCAAGATCTAATTGACTCAAAGCAAATCACAGACCTCGAGAAGAGGGAAGGCTAGAAGAAAGCCGGATATAACAAGGTGCCCCCACCTGTGTTCATGATTGGGTCCAGTCTGTCCGAGGAGTTTGTATTGAGAGAGTTGTACGGTAACGATGTAAACACTATTGTCACAAGCCTCCATGAGGTGAGTGAAAAAGGGATGCCCGCTGCAGTAATCGATTGTTGGTCCACTGATGAGAGTGGAAATGATGAGGATGATGTTGTTGAGTTTCCCGACCCATGGGGTTCGGAGGAAGAAGATGAAGAAGAGAGGGAAGAAAAAGAGAAAGTAGGAGCGGTGACCCGTAGTGGAAGGATAGTTCCCGAAGTGGCAAGGCCTCAGGAGCCTATGGGAGGTCAAAAGGAAATAGAAAAGGAGTTGGAGGAGGATCAGGTAATGAAACAGTTGAAAAAGACACCGGCCCAAATCTCTATTTGGGATCTCCTGAGGCAATCTCCATCCCATAGGCAAAGATTGGTAGAAGCCTTATGCGAAACGACCGTGGCTATGATTATTTCACCCACTGAGCTGCTAGAGGTAGTGAAAGGAGGAACTGGAGAGAATGTTGTGTTCACAAATGCTGGTTTACCAGCAGAAGGCCGTAACCACAACCGCCCTTTGTACATTTGGGCCCAGATTAACCAGAAGCACACTGCTTGTGTGATGGTGGATGATGGTTCATCGATTAGTGTGTGCCCACAAGTAGCGATGGCAGCCTTTGGGGTAATAGAAGACATGCTAGCCAAGTCAGATTTGACAATCACAACCTATGATAATTCTTGCCTACATGCTACGGGGACTTTCAAAGTGATGGTCAAGACGGGGCCAGTGGAGACTGAGGTAGAATTTGTAGTCTTGCCTATCCCTGCCAATTTTTCAGCTTTGTTGGGGAGACCGCGGTTCCACAAATTGGGAGGTGTTCCCTCTACACTTCACCAAATGGTCAAAATACCACATGAAGGGCAAGTGGTGACTATCAGGGCTCGAGAGAGAATCAGGTGTCCATACTCGAGATCGCAAGGTAGCCTTTTAGTGGATTTCATGTGGCCACAATTAATGAGGAAGAGTCGATGGAAGGCAGCCCTCAGGAGCTAGCCATGATGAAGAGAATGTCGTTTCTCTTGAGTGTTGGGTTAGGCAAAAATTCCCAAGGGTTGCCAGAAATCATCGCCACCAAGGGCCAAAAAGACAGAAAATGAATGGGCTACAAAAGCGAAGTGAAGAGAGAAGTGAAGCCAGCAAAGAAGATCTCTCATATTTGGGAAAGTTTTGGGCCAGCAGCGGCAGTCTGTGCGTACAATGGAGAAGCCGAACCTCAGTGGGTCAATGGAAAGATTATGCCGGGTTTTGAGATGTTCAATGACGTCTATGATTGGGATATTGGGATGATTAAGCCAGCTGAAGACTTTTGGGATGAAGAGGTCATGACCCACAAAACAGTTTGGGACAGATAAGAACCCGAGGAGGTTGTGACTGAGGCAATGGTGGCCACCCAGTTCAAGGGGAAAGCGAAGGTGGAAGAAGCCGTTCAAGAGGTGACTGAAGAACCCCCGATCAATCAGAGTGATGCAGGTCCATCAACAGTGGCGGACCCACTAGCAGGAGAAGTGGAAGAAGCCAGTTTAGATTGCTTTTTCATTCCTGAACTTTTTAATGATGTAAATGACAATTTTAATTTTATTAATAGAATGAACAATTTTGCTTACTTGTGCGATGTTTCTGATAATTTCAATATGCATGATCATGATCACACTCCATTCATATTTGATATTGATTCTACTGATGCTACTCTATTTAATCTTGGAACCTCGGAAAACCCAAAAGAAATTTTGATATCATCAAATGTGACTCCTAAAGAAAGAGAAAAATTTGAGAGAATATTAAAAAAATATGAAAAAGTCTTTGCCTGGACCTACGAAGATATGCTAGGAATTGATCGGGAAATCACAGAACACGCTATTCCGACATATCCAGATCATAAACCCGTGAAGCAGAAGCTAAGAAGACTCAAGCCGGAATGGGCAGATAAGGTAAAGGAGGAAATTCGCCAACAGATCGAGGCCAAATTTCTAGTAGAGGTGCAGTATCCAACTTGGTTGGCTAATGTCTTCCCTGTAGCCAAAAAGAATGGTAAAGTAAGGGTATGTGTGGATTACCGAGATCTGAATAAGGCCTGTTCGAAAGATGACTTCCCGTTACCTCATATAGAAGTGTTGATAGATAGTGCAGCCGCTTGTGAGATGTATAGCTTTGGAGATGGTTACGTGGGTTACAATTATATTCTCAATAAAATAATTGACCGGATCAAGACGGCTTTTATCACAGAATGGGGGACGTATGCATACAGGGTGATGCCCTTTGGTTTAAAAAATGTGGGAGCTACTTATCAGAGGATGGCAACAAATATCTTAAGTAATTTGATCCATAAAGAGGTGGAGGTGTACGTCGATGATACGATGATCAAGTCCGCCACTAGAGAAAGCCATTTTGAAGCCTTGGAAAAGTTCTTCTAGAGAATAAATGAGTACAACCTGCGGTTAAACCCTAAGAAGTGTATCTTTGGGGTTACATCGGGAAAGTTGCTGGGACATGTGGTTAGCCAGAAAGGAATTGAGATTGACCCAGATAAGGTTAAGGCCATCAGAGAGATGCCGGTGCCTCAGAAGGAAAAGGATGTAAGGAGTTTCTTGGGTAAATTAAAATATGTCAGCAGATTCATTGCCAAATTAACTTCGATTTATGAGCTGATCTTTAAACTCCTAAGGAAGAATCAGCCTGTAGTAAGGAACGAGGATTGGCAAAAGGGCTTCAATGCTATTAGGGAGTACTTGCTGAGTCCGCCTGTGTTGAGACCGCCACAGCCAAGTAAACCCTTGATTCTGTACTTGGCCATAGAGGATAGTTCTGTAGGCGCTATGATGGCCCAGGAGGACGAGTTTGGAGTGGAATTTGCTATCTATTACCTTAGTAAGAAGTTCCTGGAGTATAAGATTAAGTATGCTGAAGTGGAAAAGATCTATCTTGCTGTTATCTGGGTCTCTAAGAAGTTGAGACACTACTTCCACTCTTACAAGGTATAAGCAGTGGCAAAGTAGAACGCCCTGAGGTATTTGCAGGAAGCACCGTCTTTACTTGGAAAAATGGGAAGGTGGTTGTTATTATTGCGGGAATTTGACATCAAGTTTATTACCTGAAAAATCGTCAAAGGTCGGGCAGTAGCTGAGTTTCTGGCTAATCATCCAATCCAGGGAGATTCAATTGAGTTCAGTTTTCCTGACAAGAATATAGCAGCAATATCGGTTCAAGGTTGGCAGCTACACTTTGACGGGGCTGTAAATAACAAAGGGGCAGGAGTAGGAGTCATTCTGACAACCCCGGATGATGAGAAACTCCCGTTGGCCAAGAAGTTGAGGTACAGAGCCACTAATAACGAAGCCGAGTATGAAGCATGCACTTTCGGGCTAAAAGCGTTAATCGCCTTGGGGGCAAAGGACGTGCAGGTGTTTGGACATTCGTCTTTGGTAATCAATCAGATTCGGGGAGAATGGGCTATCAAAGAAGAACGGCTAATACCATTTGTCGAATATCTGAGGGAGTTAAGCGGTTGGTTTGAAACATGCACATTCATTTCGTGCCAAGAGATGAGAATCGATTAGCTGACGTGCTTGCAACCCTAGTGTCAATGTGGGATAACCCGAAAGGGGTAGCTATGAAGCTAGTTTTAATTTCCAGTTCCGAGAGGCCCAGTTTTGAGGCCAAGCCAGTAATGGAAATAGAGGTAGTGGATGGAAAGCCATGGTATTCCGATATTATGAACTACCTGGAAAAAATGACATTTCCGGAAGAGGCTCTTGAAAAAGACCAAAGAATGATTCGCAAGCTGTCTACTCAATTCATTTGTATAAATGGGGTATTGTATAAGAGACAGGCCGATGGTATTCAGCTGAGGTGTCTAGACAAAAGGAAGCTCGAAAGGTGATAGAAGAGACCCATGTGGGTGTATGTGGGGCTCATATGAACGGGTTGACGTTAGCCAAGAAAATCATGAGGCAGGGATTTTACTGGCTCACCATGGATACTGAATGCTCAAAGTATGTGAAGTAGTGCCAGTTGTGCCAGTAGTATGCAGATTTGAGGCACCTACCTGTGTCAGAATTACATACCTTAACGTCACCTTGGTCGTTTGCAGCATGAGGAATAGACATTATCGGGGAGATCCGTCCCACGGCATCCAATGGGCACAGATATATAATAGTCGCCATCGACTACTTCACCAAATGGGTATAAGCCGAGTCCTTTAAGAAGATTGATGCGCGGGATATGGCAAAGTTTATTGAGAAGAATTTGATATGCAGGTATGGCCTTCCGCATCATGTGGTGTCCGATAACGGGGTTCAGTTCATGGGAGAAACAAGGAAGTTGTTTCAGAATTAAGGTATTGAGCATCACAAGTCATCTCCATATCGTCCTCAAGCCAATGGGGCAGTAGAGGCCGCCAATAAGAACATCAAAGGGATCCTAGCCAAAATGGTCCAAACTTTCAAGGATTGGGCAGAGAAGTTACCGTTCGCACTTTGGGGCTACAGAACAACAGTTAGAACATCTACAGGCGCCACGCCATACTCTTTGGTGTATGGGACAGAAGCAGTGTTGCCAATCGAGATCGAACTCGAGTCATTGAGGGTGGTCATGGAGGCACAGATTCCTGAAGCCGAATGGGCACAACAGAGATTACAACACCTGAACATGTTGGATGAGAGTAGGCCGAGAGCCTACTACCACAACAAAATTTATCAGAAAAGGCTTGCCAGGTCCTTTGGAAAGAAAGTTAAGAAGCACCCATTGAAAGAGGGAGACTTGTTGTTCAAGCAGATAAGACCGGGTGCGCCGGATATTCAGGAAAAATTCAGGCCAACATGGGAAGGGCCATTCCTCCTGAGAAAGCTATTGTCAAAGGGAGCTGCAATTTTGTCAGATAGCAATGGCAATGAGTTCAAGGACCCGATCAACATAGACAGACTCAAAAGGTTCCATGGTTAAAGACTATAAAATAAAAAGAAGAGAATAAAATGCCTCGCGGGTCGAAAATCGAAAAAAGGCGGCCTTGATAAAAATTGGCGCCTCGACAGGGTGAAAACCGAAAAAAGGCATCCTGTGCAAAAATTAGAGGCATGAGAGAAAATAACCAATCGAGAAAACCCGAGAGGGCCGATTGGTAACAGAAGTTTGATGCTATCAAAATTTGGTTTCATGAATTAATGTGGTTTACACAGTTGAATTAGTGACGAATAGTGATCATGTATGTTGAAATTCTACGGAAATGTACACAACTTTTTGAAATGAAATAAGAATTACTTTTTTCATTTTCATCATTTTCTAGTTCTATTTTGAAAAGTAACGCAATGCTCAAAAGGCATACAGATGTAAGCTAAACTAAGCTCTACCGCTGCTCTCACCAGCCAGACACCTAATTCCTCGCATCCTGTTGTCAGATGCCGGCTGAGTATCCACCTCTTGTACTCACAGGTAGAGGTTACAGAATGAGTGCCGAAGGGGGGCATGACAGTCTTCACCGGAAGTTGGCTCCAAAGCTCCTGATAGCGAGAGGCAAAAGCTGGAGAAAGGATTCCTCCTCGAAAGGATAATGGGACCCTCACTACATCCTGAGTCATCCCGAGCTGACGAGCACATCGGGCAATAATACAGAAAGTAGCTTGACGAAGCCCGCATAGGGGAACACACCCCGAAGATCCGTCAACGACTGCATGAGACAGAGGAAGCCAAGCGTGCATGAAACTGATGTTCTCATCTAATACCTCACTAAATTTGGCAATGCCCTCGTCAGGAGTTGTAAATGAACATAGTCGTTGCCGCGGGAGAAAATGTCTCGGCAAATATTGAGCAATGACTCGGGGAGGTGGTTCTGATAGCATCTTCAGCTTCTCCTGCAACCATATCTAAAAAAAATATCTGCTGGGGTAAGTTGGGTTTACTTCAGGCAAATATTAGGTATAGGGTTGTGTGAAAATCCGAAAGGATGCACTTCCCGCTAAGAAAAGCTAGTGCGAATATCCACAAGGGACGCACTACCATTTAAAATAATGACGTACCTGGAGTAATAAGGGGCTTCCAGTGAACGAAGTGGTGGACCCGGAACGAACAGAATCCAAGCCTAAGATGGTTTCGGCCAGAATAAGGGGAAAAGGGGTCAGCCCATGGTGAAAGTCGTCTAGAACCCCGAACAAGCGAAGATCACCGATTAGCTCCTCTGAGGTTACAGCCAGATGCCTCATCATGCAGAATAAGAAGACAACACTTACTTGATATGTGGGGACATCAAAAAATCTGTCCAGTGCCTCAATCAATGGTTCTAAAGAAAATGTAGAGCCCTGAGGGACCAACCGAACAGCCTCTAAAGGAGCTATGCCCAAGGACAGGGCAATATCCCAAGTCTGAACCAGACCACAGCGGGGGATGTAGGGCAGAGCATTGGGAGGATACCATGCTCCTATGATAGCGGCGAATTCCTCGGGCAGGGGGCACTGTTCTTGATAAGTGAACTTAAAGACGTGGAAACGTAGGTTCCAGAAGTGGGTTGCAGCTAAGAGGAGGTTGTGGTCTATTTTGGCTCTGCGTAAAAACTTCAGCCTAGACAGAGGAATAAGGGTGCTACTTTCCCAAGTATGAGTATCGTCTAAAATGCAGTACATTCTCTGAAGGAGAGGAGAAGTCATCCTTTAAGAGTTAAAAATTGAAGGCAACAAAGGTTAAAATAGGGGAGAAGGCACGAAGCTCAAGAAAATGGTGAAATTTATAGAAAAGCTCCACAGACAGCCTACCCGTGCCTCATGTCAGACGGCTTGCCCATCTGTCGCTATCCACCTGGCAGAATCCATGCGTCATCATTGCATTTATCACGTGCACTTATTACGCATTTAATGTGGGAATCTGGAGCGACAGACGGACAGACCGTCGCTCGCTCCTGGAGAAGGGTCGCCCGTCGGTCGCAAAAATCTATATAATGAGCAGAAACCCGACGGGCTAACGATTTCTTTCCCTTTCTCTTCTTCTCACCGACGCCCAATCCCGATTTTTGCCCATTTTCTTTCCTTTTTTGCACTTTTTGCATTTTAATTATATTTTCGTGATCCTCACATCACCGTGCATCTCCCGGAGTGTTCTTTCTAGCTTTTCGTCGAGTTTTTTTTCTTTTTTTGGCAAATTACAGGTCAGTAATTAATATTTTCTTTCTTTTTAGTTTATGTAAGTAAAGTTTAATTCTTTCTTTGATTATTGTTAAAATACTGTTTTTTTAGCATAACTAATTTGCCTTAGTAATTAGTGTTTAAATGTTTTTTTTTTGCGTGATACTGTCATAATAGTTAGTCCAGTTTAATAGTTTGAATCTTAAAAGCATGTTGTTTAGGTCAACTTGACATAGATATTAGTTTAATTTTGTGCTGCTGCATATCTAGAATACGATACTCGTTTGTTGTGGCCTAAGGCCTATCCCTTGTTGTTTGTGGCTTTTCTTGTGCAGGGGGTTGGGCACATCCTTGCCGGGATGCCGCCCAAATTTTTTTTTTCTTGCAAGGTACATCCTTTCCGGGATGCTGCCTAATTTACTATTTATAGGATTAATCCCGTTTATGACCATAATTTTGAACTGATTCACTACAAGAAAAACAACATTTCCCGACGGAAATTACCGACAGAAAATGTGTAATTTCCGTCGGGAAATGTGAATGCCGACGGAAAATGATTCCGTCGGCATAAAAATCCATAGGGAAATTTTCCCGACGGAAATTGCGTTTCCGTCGGTAAATTATTACCGACGGAAACGCAATTTCTGTCGGTAAATATTACCGACGGAAACGCAATTTCCGTCGGTAATTTTAAAGAAAATTTGAAAATTAATTTTTTTGTATTTTATTTTTATGTAAAATATAACCTGTTAAAACTAATTGTAAAATAATGAAAAAAATCATAATAATATAATATCTAAATTTCAATATCCAATAATATTGGAATTTAATAATTGTGCTAATTATAAAGTTAGTAATTAGTTAACAACATAATATCCATGTATGTGTAATACAAAATGAGAACTAAACTGATGGCGGCAGCGGCGGCGGCGGCGTACGATCAGACTGATGCGATGACGAGGCAAACATACCCTTCAATTTGCCATCTCAGTGCGTAGGTCAGATAAATTTGCCATCTCATTGCGTAACTTAGATATGTAGTCCAGAGATTTGTTGCAATCGAACCTCTGAGTCTTGCCATCGAGTCTGTGACTGTTGCAATTCCGATCTCAGCTCACTTACAGTATTCTGAAGTTCAAGTGCTTCTCTGGATGACCGTCTATTAGATGCGGCAGTACTTGAACCTGAGGAATGCGAGTAACAAGATTTGGCCAAAGAACCTAAGCCAAATACCCGTCCTCGCTGGTCTCTACCACCAGCCACTTCATAATAGATCTTATTCGCATCAACATGATCAGAAGTCTGTGAGCATTGCTGAATTGCATCTTCAACTTGTTCATGTCATAGGACAAGTGTTTTACAATAAGTAACGATTAATAATAACTAATCTTTAAAATTTGTATAATATAGTAATGTGGACATACATGTAAAATCCTTGACCGGGAATTGACGAACGTTTGACCATCATGCTTGTTTGTGTGGGTTGTGTAAGAATACCTCAGCGTAGGTAGCCGGTCGACCCATCGATGCTCCCTGCAAAATAAAAAGAATTAAAGGCGAACTATAATTTATTGACTATTCCTATAAGTTTTTACTAAAATTTTGGCAGAATTTCCCCTATATTTGGAGCATACCTCCTGTATACAAAGATAAAAAAACACTTCAAAATTTCGACATTCAGCTACCATCCAACATTCCAAAACAATGCAAACTCCTCACACAAGTAACATTCCATCCTCCTCTATGGTAATGAGATATATTTTAGAAATTGTAACCATTAATTACAGTGATAACAGTAATATTTTGTAAAACTTACTAGTCTATCTGCATGTTCCCGATGTGACATCGACCCTCCAGTGTGCGAGCATGAACTGAGTCCATCAGGTCCTCCCCGTCTATTACTAGAATTTCACTCTGAAATGGAAATGGCTTCAGGGGTCGCCCAATACTGTCTCCAATGTCCCCATAAATCTTCGGTCATGTAGCGAGGTCGGACACCACCATCCTTTATCAAGCAAACTAAATCTCTGTAACGTGCCCGCGCACGAGTCTCCCACACAGAATACATAACCTCGTCAAGCGCCGGGTTCCAATAACATTTTTTCTTATAAGGCAGACAGAAAAAAAAAAACAAATTGTTAGCAAGAGTAAAATATAATTCGTTATGTAACATACAATATCATAAATGTTTTACCTTGAATTCTTCGAAATAAAAACTTTTTATTTCCTCTGACAAATTCTTCCAGGCAAATCCATCATATTCAATTCTGTTTTTGAAAGAAGTTGTCATTATGCGTGAGCACTTTCCTGAAGGATTCAATCTAAAATATAACAATGTGAATAATGTTAGTACAAGTAATAACTGTCATTTAAATCATAATGAATGAAATATTATTCACTTACTCCTCAGCTGTGATATTGATGTACATTCTTCCATCAACTCCAATTGAGCCAGGCGTAGGCTCTTCCGCATCTTCTGTTCCTGACCCCTGAGGTGGCATAGATTCAGGGTGTGCTATAGGAGTGGAATCCGTGGAAGGAATGGTAGATAGCGCAACGGGTGGGATGGTCGGTGATGCGGCAGCCTGAGTGCTGGCATTGAGCCCATGCGATGAGGATCCTCCATCACCAGTACTGTCATCGCCGTCATGCAACCTCAAACGCGGAGGAATCGCCGTTCTCTTCTTTCACTTAAACATTTTTGAACCTGTCATTACAATGAAAATGCATATTGTCAGATAATAGAAAATAATTGCATTGTAATAAGCATATTAAATTAATATCCAAGTCAGTGCAATATTAATTGGTCTCACATGATAAGCAAGTAGTAGTTAAACAAATTATTCGCTATCGTCACTAAGCTGTAAATCGTCATTCAAATCATCCTCATTTTCCGATTGTGACGCGCGCCGGATCCCCGCGGCCGCCCGTTCTGACCGCCCGCACGTGGGCGATCGGGGCATTTGTGGGTCCGTCAACAGCTTGCGATAAATCGCAAGTGCGTCTATGTTGGGCAACAAGGAGGTTTCATGGAGTCGCCACCCAATAGAACATTGGGAAAGTTTCTCTCGCCTCGGAGAGCCTAAGACTTGCGCATTTTATCCATATTGGGCCATGAGGCCTAGGATTAACGTCTAAGTCTCGTGACACAAGAGGTGTCTTGGAGGATAACCTCTAGCCTCTTGAGCCCAAAGACCAGAGTAGGGTTCGGGACTTCTCATTTATTTATACCTTGCTTAATATCATAATTAAGTTTTGAATTCATTGTTTCATAAACTTTCCACACAATGCAATTTTAATTTAAAGGCGCAATCATTCATATCAAAAGCGGTAAATGTAAGCAAAATCCAAAATAAAACATTCAAAAATAAATTACAATAACACTAGGAGCGGAATACAACTCCCATTTATAAAAGTGAAATACATGCATAAAACGGGTTATTCATTAATAGTGAGAACATTGGTCCTCGAATGCATATTTATTATGAAACAGTTTTGATGTGATGATTTATTTGGGTATGAAAAACTAGGACATTGGTCCCCTTTTATTTAGAAAAAAAATGTCAAGTTAATTAATAAAAATGTTTTTGTGATTTTCTTTTTAGCGTGCCTAAATGAAGAATTTTACAAGAAAATTATATGGCAAAATTAAATAACATATTACAAACCAAATGAGCCTTTTTTGGACCTCCCCGATGTGCTCGCAAAAACGCCCAAGCGAAAAATGAGTTTAGACATAAAAATAAAATATAAATAAAATAATGTTAGTGATTAAATCAATTAAACATACAAAATAATGAATAACAAATTAAAATAAAATAAGATGATAATGGAAAGAATGATAATTGAATAAAAAATGTTAACAAACCAAAATAAAATGAGAAACATGGATTATATGTGACAAATGATTAAATAATGTGATGAAAATAAAATAAAACATGTTACTTAATTAATATATGTAAAAATATGAACATGATGAAAAATGATGAAGATAAACGAATCAAAGAATATATAAAATGATAAAGAAAAGAATAATATATTAAAACAATTAAAGAATGATGAAAACAATTAACTAAACAATATGATTAATTAAATATGATCACAAATGATATAAACCATTTTCATGGCAAAAAGATCAATTAAAATGAATTTATTAATTACATGTTAAAAATAATGATGAATTAAAGTGAAATAAATTAATTACATGTTAAAAATTAATAAACAATCAATATTTATGTGAATAAAAATCATATCATGTATAAACAATTAAATGGAACAAATATAAAATCAATACAACAAATTGAATAGATTAAAACAATAAATAGATCAATAAAAACAATACAATATACATGAATAAATTAAATAAAATAGAAATTGAAATGGAGCCAAGAATATTTACCCTCAGAATATTGGATTTGATGAAGGAAAAGTGATGATTGATTTTTTTGTTTGATGATTCACAATATTAGAGTGAAATATTATGAAAATGTTGGAATTTTATTCCAAGGAACATGAAAATAAAAATGATCAAAAATTCTTTAAGAACAAAGAATTGATACCTTTGCCTAAAGAAATGATTTTGATCAAAAAAAAGTTTTATTGATTAAAATAAAGAAAAATTGATTGAAGTTTTATCAAATAAAAATTAGATTTTGATGACAAACAATTATTTTATTTGTCTCAAAATCAATTTTTTATCAAAAAGAGATTCAAAACAAAATCAATGAAAAAAAGTTTTATTGAACCCAAAATAAAAAATTAAAAACAATTTTGAGAACAAATAATTATTCTATTTGTCTCAAAAATTGAATCCAACAACAAAACTTCCTCTAAAAAATATGTTTAGAAGAAATTATGTTGGAAAAAGAATTAAACACTTGATTTTTCTTTTTGATTTTTGGTTGGGAAAAAAAATCTGGAATTTTAGTGGAAGGAGAAGAAGATGAAGAGAAATTTTAGGTCTAAAAAATGTGGAGAGGGGGGCTCTTTTGATTTCATCATAAACTATTTATAGGATAAAATAGGTTGCCCTAATTTAATTAAGGAAAAAACCTATTTTAACCCAAAATTATTTTATTTTTAATGATAAAATCAAGTTTTATTATTTAATTACCTAAAAAAATATTTTAGAATTTAATTTGAAGTCAAAAACCCCAAAAAAATGGGATAAAAAACGGATTTTTGGGTGAAAAAATCGGAAAAAAGGCTGGAAAAGAGGAAAAGGGTATCAGACCCTGTACCGACGGCCAGGAGGCCGTCGCCATAGAGGGACGCCGCCCGTCGTTATAGAGCGACGGGCACTCACGCGGCGAGGCGCGAAATCCGCGCGGAGCTCGGGCGAGAATCGCGCCCAGTGCGCTGGGCGCCTGGGCGCCTGGCGCCTGCGAGCTGGGCGCCAGCGCGCCTGCGCGCTGCCGCGCCCGACACTCGTGGTCCGAAATTTTTTTTTTTTTTCTATTTTTTTTAAATTTTAAATAGACTAAAAACATCATAATTTTAAGCCCCCATTTTTTAAAATTAATTTTTTTAAATCTTTTTTATTATTTTTTAATTTTTCACTCTAAAATGCAAATTTGACGAGAAAACCATCACTTTTAACCTTTTAAGCCTGTGAAGGCAATTATCATCATTGGGTAACTTCGATCTAGGCTGACTCAGGACCCGGTGTCTACAGTTGCCCCCAGTTTAGGGGAATCTAGTACACTAGTGTCTAGGTGAGCCTAAACTCAAAGAAGAAAAGGAAAGAGACGCGTACCTGAGTCGGTCGTCTTTCCTGCTTGATGGAATTATGATGATAGCTGTTGCTGTCTTTTGGTTGTAGCTGGTAATGCCGTGGTCGTGCTAACCTCTTGTGGGTAGTGCCGCCATCGTGCTAACCTATGTGAATTGGTAGTGCCGTGGTCGTGCTAACCTCTTGTGGGTTGTGCCGCCATCGTGCTAACCGCTGTGAATTGGTAGTGCCGTGGTCGTGCCAACCTCTTGTGGGTTGTGCCGCCATCGTGCTAACCGCTGTGAATTGGTAGTCCTGTGGTCATGCCAACCTCTTGTGGGTTGTGCCGCCATCGTGCTAACCGCTGTGAATTTTGGAACTGTGCTCCCCCTGAGAGGTCTTCAGTTCTTTGCCATTTGCCCCCTGAGAGGTATTCAGTTCATTGATTGTTTGCCCCCTGAGAGGTCTTCGGTTCATTGATTGTTTGCCCCCTGAGAGGTCTTTGATATGCTGCTCCCTGAGAAGTCTTCGATTTTCTGCTCGTTTGCCCCCTGAGAGGTCTTCAGTTTGCTGCTCCCTGAGAAGTCTTCGATTTTCTGCTCCCTGAGAAGTCTTCGGTTTGCTGCTCCCTGAGAAGTCTTCGGTTTTCTGCTCCCTGAGAAGTCTTCGATTTGCTGCTCCCTGGGAAGTCTTCGGTTTGCTTATCGTTTGCCCCCTGAGAGGTCTTCGGTTTGCTGCTCCCTGAGAAGTCTTTGTTTTTCTGCTCCCTGAGAAGTCTTCGGTTTGCTGCTCCCTGAGAAGTCTTCGATTTTCTGCTCCCTGAAAAGTCTTCGGTTTGCTGCTCCCTGAGAAGTCTTCGATTTTCTGCTCCCTGAGAAGTCTTCGGTTTTCTGCTCCCTGAGAAGTCTTCGATTTTTTGCTCCCTGAGAAGTCTTCGATTTTCTGCTCCCTGAGAAGTCTTCGGTTTACTGCTCCCTGAGAAGTCTTCGGTTTTCTGCTCCCTGAGAAGTCTTCGATTTTCTGCTCCCTGAGAAGTCTTCAGTTTACTGCTCCCTGAGAAGTCTTCGGTTTGCTGCTCCCTGAGAAGTCTTTGATTTTCTGCTCCCTGAGAAGTCTTCGCTTTGCTGCTCCCTGAGAAGTCTTTGGATGGTGCTTGGATTGATGATTAAGCTGGTATGTGGATTGATGATTGAGTTGAGGCTTGGATATATGTTTTGATCGATGTCTGGATTGATGAATGTGTTGAGGTTTTGATTGATGATTTGACCGATGTCATCACTCGGCTTTTGCCGGTGTCCGCCTCAAGCCTTTCTTTCTGCAAAATAAGGAAACTAAACTATGCAAAAATGGTGAGCATGCAAGTGAAATGCATGAGTAATGCAGGAATGCAGGATAAAAATTCATCTATGTGAACTCGAAGATGATGCCGGGCTAGCTGCGATTTGCGATATAATTGATGCCTTTTAAGCTGCTTTTGAATTTCATGCCCTTTTGGGATTGTGAGATTCTCACCTGGTACCTGTAGTCATTAATTGAAGGTAGTGTGTCCCTTGTGGATTTTCACACTAGCTTTTCTTAGTGGGAGATGCGTCCTTTGTGGATTTTCACATAACCCTGTGCCTTATTTTTTTGCCTGGAATGGACCCAACCCAATCCAGCGACTTTTCTCTTTCTTCTTTTTTTGAAGGACAGACTGCCTGTTTTCAGGTTTTCACCCTATCCTTTTGCCTAGTTTTGCTTATAGCGCCAGTTACGGTTTTCACTCTAACTTTTTTTTTTTTTTTTTTTTTTGAGGTTGCTGAAGTTGTTGGCAAGAATCTTTAGGGAGTCTTAGGACATGGTTGCATGAGCTTGATTCTTCACATTTGACGGCAGGATGAATCGGCTGAAGCGCTTGCGTGCTGAGAGTAGCAGAGGGTAGGCAGATACATGAGTTTGATCACACAGGGTACAATACTCTGATCACATCATTGCATAAATGCATGTGTTTCAATTTGATTTCATTAAACATGATCATTATTTTGGCATTGATTTTAAAAAATACAAGACTTTAGCTAATCTCGAGATAGATCTTGAAAGCATCAAACTCCTGTTATCAATCAGCCCTCTCGGGTTTTATGATTGACAATTTTCTCTCAATTTTTTCTTGAATGCGAATTCTAGAAGCAATGTTGGAGACGAGACTTAACTCGAATGCATGAATGCACTCGTGGCTTCTCACTTGAAGCTCAATAAACACCATAAGCCTCTTCTTACGTACCAAACCTCTTTAGAAGGTCATCTCCGCTAATTGGATAAGACTGAACCAAGAATCAAGAGGTCTTACTTGGGTTGTAATGTCAGGCTTAGGTAGATGGCTGTCAAAGGAGGATCAGGTCGCTAGAGAAAAATGGCCGCAATATTTTCTCGACTGGTGGATGAACCATTCTCAGCTCAGTTGTATATACAAAGGTATTCTTGAATTTGGGTTTGATAACATTTCAGCTCCTTGAGATCAGAATAACAATAAAAGGGTAATTATTGAAACTAGTCAATTGGTTACTGTTTTGAGGTCTTTTGTTTTTTTTTTTTTCAAAGTGTAAACTTGCCCTTACCAAGGCAATTTCGATAACCCACGAAGAAATTGTTAATTGTCAAAACGTTCATCCATCCTTTTTAGAGCGGCCACTCTTCTAAGGGGAAGCCAAAATCATTTTAGGCGAGGGGATAGTTTTAATGTGTGTAACAACAAAATTGGTACGCATTCAGCATACCTTCATAAAGGCTCAATGGGCTAGCAAGCGATTGCAGAATAAGGGTAGGAAATGGTCATTTAGAGAGCTGTGCAAAGAAATAGTGCCTAAATCATTTTCTAGGTTCCGTCTTATCCAGGAATCGCTTCGACGGGTAATCAGAAAGGTTCTAGTGCTCTTAGTGAGTTTCCATCCAGTCCCCTAATTGCAACTAGTTTTTTTTTTATTTTTAATTTCCCTCTCTACAGGAGTTATATTAGATGCTATCAAGATTTTCTTTGGGTTCCCCAAAGTTTCCGAGATGAAATGCAACCATGTTATTTGAATTAATGCCAAAGTAAATTTGTTATGATCATGAGAAATGAAATCAATAGAAATGTCATACAAATAAGCAAAATTGTTCTCTTTATTACAAACAGAAAATAAAAAGTTCCAAAAATAAAAAGATTCCAGCATCCAAAAGCAATATCACTAGTGGACTGCAAGACACGATCATGTTTGCGGTGGAGGGACTGCGTTGTAGCCTGCCTTCTTCTTCTTTTCTCTCTTCTCAGGATCTGTGATCTGATTGGCGTCAATGAGATCCTGGATCTTGTTTCTCAGAATACGGCAATGGTCAGTCAAATGGCCGGTGTGCTGGTGGTAAGCGCAGTACTGATCACCTCTATGTCCCGGCTGTCCCTGACTCAAGGCTGGTCTGGGTGGCAAAGGTTGCAACTTGTCTTCTTTCATTAGTTTCTCCAGTACCCAGGATAGAGAGCGGCCTAAGTTGGAGTAGTATCTTTGACCCTGCCCAACTCCAGTAGCTGAGACCTCTGCCGTCCTACTGTTTCTGCTGTTGCTGCCCCCGGCACTTCCTGATTTGAATCCCGACTGATTCCCATAGCCTTTCCCAGCAAAGTTATTTTGGCTTGCTTTCTTTGCCAGGTAAGCCGCCTCAGCTTCTATAGCGATATCCTTGAGCGACTCCCAGTCCTTGAGCCCCTTAAAACTGAGCAAGTCCCTTAAGTAAGGGCATGAGTTTCTGATAAATAGCCTGATCTGGTCTATGGTGTCAGGCTTCCTCTTCATCTCCATGACCCTATTTCTCCATCTTGTAAGGTACTCATGGAATGACTCATCATTCTTCTGCTGTAGAAGCTCGAGGTCTTTTAGGGTGACCTCCATCCTAGTGCTGCAGTCGTATTGCTTCATGAATTCTTCGGTCAAAAGGTCCCAGTCCTCTTTGGACCTCCTATCCAACCCGTGGTACCAGTCAACCGTCGGGCCCACCAGACTAAGGCAGAAATATTCCACCTTCTGCTTCTTGCTCAGCCCTGTGCCTTTCATGACCAGGGTGTACTGCTTGATGTGGGCGGATGGGTCCGAGGTGCCATCAAATTTCGGAAGCTCGGGCATCTTGAATCTTTGGGGCAGCAGCTCTTCATCCCCCAGATCTCTGTCTTCTGGGTTGATCCCCTTGCCTGCTGACAGCATGCGGGTGATAGCTTCGATCTGTTGTCTCATACCTCTTAGAGCTTCATCCTCTACTCTGGGTGCTCTGGGCCTTGCAGCTTGGTGGACTATCGGCACCACTTCTTCTTCCTCCTCCATTAGGAAATCATCATTGGGATTGTGAATCCTTTCCCCTCTTGGCTCGATGGGTGCGGCAGCTCTGTGCTCATTGTTGGGTTGGCGAGCAGCAGCTCCAACGAAGGGAGCCTCCCCACCAGCAGGTGGTTCGGCTTGCCCCCGAGGAGGGGCTGCTTGTGGCTGTAGAGCAGCAGGCGGCTGTGGGGCTGCAGGTGGATGGGCAATCCTTTCAGCCATGACACCCATCATATCCATCATTCTTCGTTCAAAATCCTCTAGCCTCCTAGCTAGTTCTTGAGTGGTCAAAACTCCAGGTTCTTCTGCCATTGATGATTCAAGAGAGGATTCACTGATTGATGGGAATGACTCAGAATCCCAGTCAGGCACTAGTTCCGGCAACTCAAAGAGCAGATTTGTCCTTATTAACCAACCGTCGGAACCTCTAGTCCACTTAGATGAATCTGATTGTTAGGATGATGCATGAATGACATATACAATGCATGATAGTGAGCTATGCAACATTTACAATCACATGCAAGCAAGTAGGTCCTTCCAACCTTATTACTCCCATACACGAGGTAATGCGGTCTCTTTCCTAGGTGGGCTTAATCCATGGGTTAGCGGGGAACCCAATGGATGCGTATGGTGCTCGGTGAAGAATCGGCATCGTAACATCTCTTATCTAATGTGCAAGCACATGGGTTATGATCATTATGTATTTAGGCAGCCCGAACAAGTTGACATGGGCCTATCGGGGCATGAAAGCCTTTGATTAGGTGACCAATCAAATTATTTGGGTTTGTCCAATATAAAATGATCCATATAGCAAGCAAGGTATTACGGTTCATATCACCTAAGGGAAGTATCTATTGCCATTATATGAGCTTTGGTCAAAGGGTGGTGTTACTTTAGGGCTACCCAAGCATGATCCCTGCCGACGGGTCTAGCTCATCACGAGCATAACGACCGATCGGGTCACCATTTAATATACCATGATGGTACGAGGCTTGGGCTGGTGATTATCGTTAACACTTCCCCAAATTGAGTGAAAATGAGGTCGTGCTTCAAGAACGCACCGGGGCTAAAAGAGGGACCAAACTAGCATAGATCTAAGGCTCTAATGAGATGTAATGCAGTTTTGAAAGAAGATGAAATTTTTAAATTAAAACTCAATTATGATTTTTAATCAAGGTACTTTCGAATCGAAGTCTCGAGTATGTCCCCAGCGGAGTCGCCACTGTGACGCGCGCCGGATCCCCGCGGCCGCCCGTTCTGACCGCCCGCACGTGGGCGATCGGGGCATTTGTGGGTCCGTCAACAGCTTGCGATAAATCGCAAGTGCGTCTATGTTGGGCAACAAGGAGGTTTCATGGAGTCGCCACCCAATAGAACATTGGGAAAGTTTCTCTCGCCTCGGAGAGCCTAAGACTTGCGCATTTTATCCATATTGGGCCATGAGGCCTAGGATTAACGTCTAAGTCTCGTGACACAAGAGGTGTCTTGGAGGATAACCTCTAGCCTCTTGAGCCCTAAGACCAGAGCAGGGTTCGGGACTTCTCATTTATTTATACCTTGCTTAATATCATAATTAAGTTTTGAATTCATTGTTTCATAAACTTTCCACACAATGCAATTTTAATTTAAAGGCGCAATCATTCATATCAAAAGCGGTAAATGTAAGCAAAATCCAAAATAAAGCATTCAAAAACAAATTACAATAACACTAGGAGCGGAATACAACTCCCATTTATAAAAGTGAAATACATGCATAAAACGGGTTATTCATTAATAGTGAGAACATTGGTCCTCGCATGCATATTTATTATGAAACAGTTTTGATGTGATGATTTATTTGGGTATGAAAAACTAGGACATTGGTCCCCTTTTATTTAGAAAAAAAATGTCAAGTTAATTAATAAAAATGTTTTTGTGATTTTCTTTTTAGCGTGCCTAAATGAAGAATTTTACAAGAAAATTATATGGCAAAATTAAATAACATATTACAAACCAAATGAGCCTTTTTTGGACCTCCCCGATGTGCTCGCAAAAACGCCCAAGCGAAAAATGAGTTTAGACATAAAAACAAAATATAAATAAAATAATGTTAGTGATTAAATCAATTAAACATACAAAATAATGAATAACAAATTAAAATAAAATAAGATGATAATGGAAAGAATGATAATTGAATAAAAAATGTTAACAAACCAAAATAAAATGAGAAACATGGATTATATGTGACAAATGATTAAATAATGTGATGAAAATAAAATAAAACATGTTACTTAATTAATATATGTAAAAATATGAACATGATGAAAAATGATGAAGATAAACGAATCAAAGAATATATAAAATGATAAAGAAAAGAATAATATATTAAAACAATTAAAGAATGATGAAAACAATTAACTAAACAATATGATTAATTAAATATGATCACAAATGATATAAACCATTTTAATGGCAAAAAGATCAATTAAAATGAATTTATTAATTACATGTTAAAAATAATGATGAATTAAAGTGAAATAAATTAATTACATGTTAAAAATTAATAAACAATCAATATTTATGTGAATAAAAATCATATCATGTATAAACAATTAAATGGAACAAATATAAAATCAATACAACAAATTGAATAGATTAAAACAATAAATAGATCAATAAAAACAATACAATATACATGAATAAATTAAATAAAATAGAAATTGAAATGGAGCCAAGAATATTTACCCTCAGAATATTGGATTTGATGAAGGAAAAGTGATGATTGATTTCTTTGTTTGATGATTCACAATATTAGAGTGAAATATTATGAAAATGTTGGAATTTTATTCCAAGGAACATGAAAATAAAAATGATCAAAAATTCTTTAAGAACAAAGAATTGATACCTTTGCCTAAAGAAATGATTTTGATCAAAAAAAAGTTTTATTGATTAAAATAAAGAAAAATTGATTGAAGTTTTATCAAATAAAAATTAGATTTTGATGACAAACAATTATTTTATTTGTCTCAAAATCAATTTTTTATCAAAAAGAGATTCAAAACAAAATCAATGAAAAAAAGTTTTATTGAACCCAAAATAAAAAATTAAAAACAATTTTGAGAACAAATAATTATTCTATTTGTCTCAAAAATTGAATCCAACAACAAAACTTCCTCTAAAAAATATGTTTAGAAGAAATTATGTTGGAAAAAGAATTAAACACTTGATTTTTCTTTTTGATTTTTGGTTGGGAAAAAAAATCTGGAATTTTAGTGGAAGGAGAAGAAGATGAAGAGAAATTTTAGGTCTAAAAAATGTGGAGAGGGGGGCTCTTTTGATTTCATCATAAACTATTTATAGGATAAAATAGGTTGCCCTAATTTAATTAAGGAAAAAACTTATTTTAACCCAAAATTATTTTATTTTTAATGATAAAATCAAGTTTTATTATTTAATTACCTAAAAAAATATTTTAGAATTTAATTTGAAGTCAAAAACTCCAAAAAAATGGGATAAAAAATGGATTTTTGGGTGAAAAAATCGGAAAAAAGGCTGGAAAAGAGGAAAAGGGTATCAGACCCTGTACCGACGGCCAGGAGGCCGTCGCCATAGAGGGACGCCGCCCGTCGCTATAGAGCGACGGGCACTCACGCGGCGAGGCGCGAAATCCGCGCGGAGCTCGGGGGAGAATCGCGCGGTGCGGCGCGCAGCGCGTCGCTCTTTAGCGGCGCGCAGCATTGGCGACGCTGCGCGTCACCAAATCGCGCCCAGCGCGCTGGGCGCCTGGGCGTCGGCGTGCTGGGCGCCTGGCGCCTGCGAGCTGGGCGCCAGCGCGCCTGCGCGCTGCCGCGCGCCCGACACTCGTAGTCCGAAATTTTTTTTTATTTTTTCTATTTTTTTTAAATTTTAAATAGACTAAAAACATCATAATTTTAAGCCCCCATTTTTTAAAATTAATTTTTTTAAATCTTTTTTATTATTTTTTAATTTTTCACTCTAAAATGCAAATTTGACGAGAAAACCATCACTTTTAACCTTTTAAGCCTGTGAAGGCAATTATCATCATTGGTTAACTTCGATCTAGGCTGATTCAGGACCCGGTGTCTACACCAATGTATAAGATGAAAATTCTGGCTCGTCATCAGATCCATCGCCAACCAATATTATAATAATGATAAAAGTAATAATAATATTAATTTTTTAATTATATCAAATTATAATGAGTTTTGTTCACAGAATAAAAATGAGTATAAATCAATTTATAGATTTTAATTATATTTCCGAATCCACAATTCGACCAAAAAAGGAATATTATTATTATTATTATTGAAAATACCATTAATCAGTTTTTATTTTTAGGGAAATGAAAATTAATTAAAAAAAAGGAGCTTAATGCATATGCATGAGGAAGGGATAGCTTTGATATGAACTCTTATCCAATTAAAGAAGGATATGATGATATATAGTTGAGCATAATTAGGGTTTGAATAAATAATTAATGTCTCATCTCTCAAAAGATACAAAACAAATCAATTCTCTCTCTCTTTTTCAAGCTTAGTGCCAATTTATGATTGATCTAAAACCCTACCTGATCCACAAATTGACCTCCATCCATAGATGGAATGGAATCACCATTCCAAATATTTACCTTATTTAGTATTTAATCCGTACTATTTATTAATAAATATGGGCTACTGAATTAAAAATATATATATATTTTTTTATTTTTCATCTAACGATCCATATATATTAATTACATTTAGTATGTAAAAAAATTAAAAATATTTTTGGTAAACCATATGCAAATATTAATGTACTCTAAATTTATAAAATCAATAGGTATGTATAAATGATTAAAATTCCTATCCAGATGAACTAGTAGATATAGTTTGTTGTTATTTTTTATATTTTATTTTAGGAAAAGTTATACTTTGTTGTTTAACAAGACATAACTGCCAATTTCTTTAATTTGATAACATACAAATTTTTGGCATTTCAACAAACTTTCTTAATTTGCTATATAATTTCCCATTTGAACTTAAATTATGTGTTCAAACATTCAAATTAATATATGGATTAAATTTTATACTAACATTTTGTCTTTCTTTGATTAAATTAATAATTGAGATTTGATTCAAATTAATAACATTTTATACCATCTGTTTGATTTGCTTTGAGTTTTCCATTACTGATATAAAATGGAAGGGCAAGATTCCATTTTAATTGCTTTTAGATTTTAATTGATTGAGGATTGAGAGAGATTATGGCCAAGATTATTGTAGAATATACAATTCCTATACAGGAATCTTTGAACTATATATATATATATATATCTAATTAATTAAAGAAAATCATTAATTTCAGGATATAGTACTATATATGATTTTATCACTTAATTAAGAAGATATTTTAATTTTAATTTTTTTTACACTTTTTAACAATTAGAACATAAATTCAATTAATTGTTGGTGTATTTAAAAATAATATATATTTATTCAACAATACTTAACTAACATAAATAAATTAATAATAATAACAATCATATTAACAATAATAATAATATAATCAACTCAACAATAATAATAATAATATTATTAGTAATAATAATATTAATAATAATTAATATTAATAAGCAAAATAAAATTATTAATATTCTTATTATTATCTGAATTTAATAATAATAATACTTTTAACTAAAAAAAAAAAATTAAAGGGAGAGATCGGGACCTGTCGACGCTGGAGGAGAGGAGGAGGAGGAGTGGAGGAGAGGAGGAGGCGGCGGAGGAGTAGAGGCGGACCGGAAAGCAGGCTGATCGGAGTGGAGGACGCCGGCGGCACGCGGAGGGAGGGAAAGAAGGGGAAGATCAGAGCGGGAAGAGGGAAGGAAGGGGAGAGAGGGAAGGAAGGGGAGAGCGGAGGAGGAGGGGAGCTAGGGGACCAGCGATGGACGGCAGGGGCGCGGTGGCCGGCGGCGTGAGGGCAGGGGGTCAGAGAGAGGGAGCAGAGAGAGAGGGAGGTGAGAGGGAGGAGAGATAGGGGAGAGGGAGGGGATCGGGTAATTAAAATCTGAAACTTTAATTTTAGCGACGGAAGATTGTTTTCCGTCGCTAATATTACCGACGGAAGAGATAAACCGTCGGTAATTTTAGCGACGGAATTACTTCACCGTCGCTAAATAAAACTTAAATTTTTTCTTTTCTTTTTAGCGACGGTAAATGTTACCGTCGCTATTTTTAGCGACGGTATATTATAACCGTCGCTAATTTTGCGACGGTTCTCTTAAACCGTCGCTATTTTTAGCGACGTTTTAGTTTTCCATCACTAAATAGTGTCGCAGAATTTGGAGGGAATAGTTGGCGCCATAATTAGCGACGGATTGAAATTTTCGTCGCTAGTTAGCGGCGGCTTAATATAACCGTCGGCATGTAGCGACGGAAATCATTTTCCGTCGCTAAATAGCGGCGAAAGTAACATTCCGCCGCTATTTAGCGATGGAAAATTCTCCGTCGCTATTTTTTCGTCGCTATTCTTCTCTTTTCTTGTAGTGATTGTTTAATTTCCTTCCAGGATACCACCACGGCGACGTGCTCAGCGTGACCAACCTGAGCCACAGGCTCCCGACTGGATGACTCCCGAGGCTAGAGAGAGATACAGATTGTTGGCCCGAGTGGAGTTCCGAGCCAGTTGCTTCATTTCTAGGCCATTCCTAGAGGCCCTAAGGATGGCGGACGAGGTTGACGCACTGATGGCGAGTGCTGGATGGACCGAGTTCCTAACACCAGCCTTTCAGACTCACCTGGAGACAGTGAGACAGTTCCTCACCACTTTACACTATGGGGGATTCCAGAGATCAGATACCGAGCCCGGGGTGATACAGTTCTGGGTTAACGGAGATCATTTTAGCATTACGCGTCAGAGGTTCGCGTAGGTCATGGGGTTTCCATGGGAGGAGGGTGTCATGGTGCCACAGAGAGCAGTCAGGCGTGATCATTGGGCGACCATAGCCCTACCTGGAGTGCCGTATGACCACGATACGGTGAAGAGCACTATGCTGATTTCACAGGCACTCTGGTATCTGCACAGAGTATTATCCAGCTCCTATCTTGGGTAGGCTGGTAATCCGGGGTTGCTCAACTCGGTAGAGATCTGGAGTTTATGGGCCATGGTAGCAGGCCAGCTACTCAATGTTAGCCATGAGATACTGGCTAACTTGGTGAGAGTCTCCAGGGGGCCAGCCCTAGTGGTATATGTCGGCGGGAACGTTACCAGGCTACTATTGAGGTTGGGTTTTCGGCCGGTTAGACTTGGGCAAGCACTAGATGAGAGCATTTATGTGGACGCTGCAGTGGCCGTCCAGATGGGTATGGTACTATAGCTACCCGGATAGGCCGAGGCATACAGACTACTCACCATACACGAGACCAGATGTGCGTTTGGTCTCCCTTCATTAGAGCCCGAGCAAGAACAGCCTGAGGAGGACATGCCTGCACACCCACAGCATCAGGAGGGCCAGCCTCCCCAGCATCTGATCTACCAGGAGGGCCAGCCTCCGCAGCCACAGCACGAGGAGGAGTAGCCGAGCACACCATTGGACATGGGGATTGAGTTCACCATGGATGATTTGTTTGCTACTCCTCCAGTACCGAGGGCACGGAGTCCTACTCCTCCTCCATCTTCGAGAGTGTAGCGGACCACTCTTCGGCCATCGGAGAGGTTCAATCCTTATGCTAGAGGGGACCTGGGTGCATCTACCTCTACAGCCCCACCACCAGAGCAGACATCTGAGCTAGCTCCATCCCCAGTAGCACCGCAGCCAGATATCTCCGAGCTCATGGTTTCTATGTTCGCGTCCTTTGAGTGCAGGCAGGAGGAGAGACACAAGGCCCTCCTCGATCAGCTTGGGGAACGGGATAGGTTTACATAGGAGAGATTAGATCAGTAGTACGACATCATTCGTGAGCAGGCGAGGCTCATTGAGCATATGAGACAGGAGCAGGCGAGGCTCATTGAGCATATGACACAAGAGCGGGAGAGGCTTATGGAGCAACTGAGGCAGGAAGTGACGGCTTCTCAGGACGAGGTGGCTCAGAGAGTAGATGCATCTCTACAGATGGTAGATGAGACAGTGGACGCTCTTAGGCTCAGAGGTCAGGGGTTAGAGGCTGAGATACCTCCCATCACCCGATCTATTAGAGAGTTTAGAGAGCATACTGAGGATAGATTGGGGGGTATGGAGACCACTACTACAGATTGGACCCTTAGACAGGGCAATGCATTCAGGGAGTTAGGAGGGGTTGTTTTGGACACACTACGATTCATGACAGTTTGTGTGCAGCCCTTCCTAGACGGCTATGCTCAGGTGCAGTTCCAGCAGCATGATTCAGAGAGAGCACTGCATCTTACAGTTCATGTTGTAGTCAGAGAGTACTACACACCTTGCAGATCGGATGGGGATTAGTAGGGGAACTTCACCAATTGAAGTTTCAGTTAAAGAACACTGC
This sequence comes from Excoecaria cochinchinensis, assembly GCA_947683425.1. NCBI lineage: Eukaryota > Viridiplantae > Streptophyta > Magnoliopsida > Malpighiales > Euphorbiaceae > Excoecaria > Excoecaria cochinchinensis. Next base: position 6,158,567 of record CANTUQ010000080.1, on the reverse strand, counting down.
TCTTCACCTTGAGGCTGTAGTCAGAGAGCACTGCATCTCACAGTTCATATTGTAGTCAGAGAGTACTACACACCTTGCAAATCGGATGGGGATTAGCAGGGGGACTTCACCAATTGAAGTTGCAGTTATAGAACACTGCTCTTCACCTTGAGGCTGTAGTCAGAGAGCACTACATCTCACAGTTCATATTGTAGTCAGAGAGTACTACACACCTTGTAGATCGGATGGGGATTAGCAGGGGAACTTCACCAATTGAAGTTGCAGTTAGAGAACACTGCTCTTCACCTTGAGGCTGTAGTCAGAGAGCACTGCATCTCACAGTTCATGTTGTAGTCAGAGAGTACTACACACCTTGCAGATCAGATGGGGATTAGTAGGGGAACTTCACCAATTGAAGTTGCAGTTAGAGAACACTGCTCGTTTCCTTGAGGCTGTAGTCAGAGAGCACTACATCTCACAATTCATGTTGTAGTCAGAGAGTACTACACACCTTGCAGATCGGATGGGGATTAGCAGGGGAACTTCACCAATTGAAGTTGCAGTTAGAGAACACTGCTCTTCACCTTGAGGCTGTAGTCAGAGAGCACTGCATCTCTCAGTTCATGTTGTAGTCAGAGAGTATTATACACCTTGCAGATCGGATGGGGATTAGCAGGGGAACTTCACCAATCGAAGTTGCAGTTAGAGAACACTGCTCTTCACCCCGACACTGTGGTCAGAGAGTACTGCATCTTACAAATCGAGGTTGCAGTTAGAGAACACTGCTCCTCACACTGAGGTAATAGCTAGAGAACATTGCATCTCACCAACACTACATCTCGTCAGAGCTGCAAGAGTCGAGACGGGGCTTGCCTGGCAGAGACAGCCAACCACTTGTTGCTACGCAACCGCAAAAGTTAAGGATTGCTTCAGGTACACATTTCTTTCCTTTTTCTCTGAATTTTGGCTCATCTAGGCACTTGTGCACTAGTTTCTCCAAAATTGGGGGCAACTATGAGCACCGTGTCCTGAGGCGGTCCAGAGCAGAGATTACCCGATGAAGAAATCGACGTCCATTTCCAAATGAATGGATGAAATTCATAGACTTTGGTCCTTTAGATTCACGAGAATTAAAGGTTTTTATTTGAAGGGAAAGGAATAGAAAAATTGAGAAGTTTTAGCTTGAAAAATGGTTTTTTTTCTCCACGAACGGCCAGCCCGTCTATAACGGGACACTCGTCTGTCGCTGAGGTGATCCGTCTCTCGCTATGAGGGACGGGCCGTTGGTGAGGCGAGTGACGGACACGTGTCGGTAAACCGACGCCCATCCCTCCGGCCCGTGCCTCGCTCTATCGGCGGCCAAATGACCGCGCATGTCCTTTCAATAGACGCCCGTAGGTGGGCCTCGAATGCCCGTCGGTCGCAGATTTGCTGGCCGGATTTCTTAGAATTAGTTAAGATTCTTTTTTCCTATTTCCTATTGGAAATAGGATTTAGGATTTTACCAAGGAGGAGCCTATAAAAAGGCATTTTTTACCTCATTTGGGGGATTTTTTGTTTTTTTTTTGGAGGGGGAAAATTTCCCTAATTTTCCTAAGAAATCCAAAAGGTTCATTTCTTTCAAGGGTTTTTATCTCACAAAAGTTATTATCATCTTTTTACTCTTTTGTTTTTGTGGATCTAATTAAATTGAGGGAACAAAAATCAATTAGTTTCCATCAATTTTTATTGATTCCCATAATCAAATTTTGTTAGCTTTCATCAAGAAAGAAATACAAATTTTCTTTCCTTGATTTTTGCTCAATTCTCGTAAAGCGTGCGGGACTAAAAACCATTCAAATATTCATCCTAAAAGGTAAAATCCGAGGGTAAATATTCTGGACTGAACATTTGGTTGAGTTATTTTAATTATTTGCATTTATTTCTGAATTTTGTGTGAAATAAATTATTTTCTTGTGAAAAGTTTACTTTTTTCATCATTTTTTTGAGGAATAGAGGTGACCGACGGGCAGTTAGGTCACAGACGCCCGTCGCTCGCTTGAGCGGCGAAACGTATGTGATGCGCTATGCTGCCCGCTGGTCACACAAAGGACGCCCGTCGGTCACGTACTGATGTCCGTCCCTGGGCTTCTTTCTCTTTTTTTTAACCATTTTCATTTATTTCTTTCATCCTTTATTTTCTTTTATGTTCAAAATTTCTTTTGGGCTTTCTTTTATCTTATTTTATTTTATTTCGCTTCTGTATTTTATTTAGTGTTATCTTTATTTTGGATTTTTTTTTAGTACTAATATATTTGTTTAGTTTGCGAGATAATATTATTTTGTTCCTTGGGTGGTTTGAGCTTGAGATGATGATCGCTATGCGAACCATGAGGAGTTCTACTCGGTTTAATTCTTTAACCTTTGTTGTTTATTTATTCATTTACTTATCTTTATTATTTGTCTTTATTTTATGCAAATTGTTTTTTTTATCTTGTTATAATAAAAATGAGCTAATGCTTTGTAGTAATTAATTTGGGATTCTTATAAAAATTGAGGACCAATGTCCTATTTTCATCCAATAAATCCACCACCAAAAAATATTATTTTTTATAATAAATGCATGCAAGGACCAATGTCCCCATTGTTAACGAATATCTCGTTTTATGCATGTTTTGTACCTTTATAATGGGAGTTGTATTCCGCTCCTAGTGTTATTGTATTTTATTTTGTATGGACGTTTTTATTATGTTTTATTTATCGCTTTTAACGTGGATGATTACGCGTTTAATTAACTTGTATCGTGTGGAGAGAGAGTGAAATAATAAACTCAAAATTTAATTGTAAAATTAATCAAGGTATAAATAAATGAGAAGTCCCAAACCTACTCTGGTCTTTGGGCTCAATGAGGCGAGAGGTCCATCTGATAATTCATTGGAAAATGATCTCCAAGACACCTCTTGTGTCCCATCAAAAGACTTAATTAATAATCCTAGGCTCCATAGGGTTATAGGGTCATTCCCAATGTCCTATTGGGGTGTTCACCTCCAAGATCCCGTTGGCTTGCCCAAAATTGATATATGTGTCGTCTTAGGCTCACTGAGATGAGACGAACTTTCCCGATATTTTATTGGGTGGCGACTCCATGAAACCTCCTTGTTGCCCAAAATAGACGCACTTGTAATTCATTGCAAGTTGTCAACGGACCTCACTTTCCCGATCGACCTCAAGCGGGCGGTCAAGGGGTCCCCACGGGGTTCGGCGCGCGTCACACCTAGTTAGGGACGAGCGTCTATAAAAGCTCGATGTCCTTTAGGGTGACCTCCATCGTGGTGCTACAGTCATACTGCTTCATGAATTCGTCAGTCAAAAGGTCTCAGTCCTCGTTGGATCTCCTATCCAGCCCATGATACCAGTCTACTGCCGGACCCACCAAACTAAGGCAGAAATATTCCACCTTCTGTTTCTTGGTCAACCCTTTGCCCTTCATTACTAGGGTATACTGCTTAATGTGTACAGATGGGTCCGAAGTACCATCGAACTTTGGAAGCTCAGGCATCATAAACCTTAGGGGCAGTAGCTCTTCCTCCCCAAAATCTCTATCCTCAGGGTTGATTCCCTTCCCAGCTGTCAACATGCAAGTGATCGCCTCAATCTGCTGCCTCATTCCTCTCATAGCCTTATCTTCCACCTTGGGTGCTCTACCCCTAACAGCTTGATGGGCTACTAGCTCCTCAACCTCCTTTTCCATCACGAAATCCTCGTCAGGGTTTGGGACCATTGCCCTTCTTAGCTCAATGGGCACAGCAGCAGCTTTAGGCTCATGGGTAGGTTGGTGAGCAGCATTACCTAAGATAGGGGCCTCTTCACCCACAGGCAGCTCAACTTGCCCCCGAGGAGGCATTACTGGTGGTTGTGGGGCAACAGGTGGTTGTGCGGCAAGAGGAGGAGCAATCCTTTCGGCCATGGCACCCATTATTTCTAACATCCTCTGCTCAAAATCCTACAGTCTCCTAGCAAGGTCTTGAGTGGTTAGAGCTCCAGTCTCTTCTGCCATCGAGGATGATTCACTGGTCGTTGAAAGTGACTCAGAATCCCAAATAGGAACTAATTCTGGGAATCCAAAGGGCAGGTCTGTCCTCACTAGTCGACCGTCGGAACCTCTAGTCCACTTGGATTAATCTATGATGGCTGAAAGACTTAGATTGTTAGAATAATGCATGGATGACATAAACATGCAATGCATGATTGTGATATGCAAATGGTCTTCGATGAGTACGAGATTAATAGATTACCACAATATGAGGGGATGCATGGAAGAAATTATACGTATGATGATATGTACATGTGAAAAATAATATGCAGACAAAAAGATATATACACACATAACATGAGAGAAAATATATTATTATTTATATTTACATATATTTATCTTATTGACATGCATGAATGACATGCGATGCACGAGCATGCTGTGCAGTATCCACAACCACATGCAAGCAGACAGATCCTTCCAACCTTATCACTCGAGGTATTGGTTCGCGTCTTTTTGATCTTGGGTGCCATGAGACATTTTGGATGCCTCCTTCGCAATAGAACATTGGAAAGGATCATCTAGCCTCACGACGCCTTTAGGCACCTTTGAGATATTTTGGAGTTGCCACACAATTTACAAGAAATTGGGAAATGTCTCTAACCTCTATTGGTCTAAACCAGAGATTGGTGTTCAGGACTTCACTCTTATTTATATTTTGGTTAATTATAAATGAGTTTTTAACTTCCTAAAATTCTATCTCTTATCTCATACGATCAAAGCATTTAATTAAAGCGCACTATAATCATTCAAAAGGAATAAAGGAAAGCAGTAAAGAAAGCAGTAAATAAAACGATAAAAAAAAAAGCAATAAACACGTCAAGCACTCAATTACAAGGAAAATTGGGACGAAATCCAACCCCTAATGAAACAAGACTAAAAATGTAAATTGGGACGAAATACAATCCCAAATGAAAACTAAATAATATTGCCCCAAAATTAATTACAAGGGCCCAAAATGGATGAACATAAATTTAAACAAACAAACAAAATCAAACATGAAAAAATAACATACATAAATCGGGTCAATCGTTTGGTTTAGGAACATTGGTTTCCTTCACCCTCATTAAAAAGGGATCGAAGAATTATTCGATTGTTGGATTGAAAATTGGGATAAGTGTTCCCATTTGTGAGAAAATTTAACTCTTCGTTTTATCGTGACATTTTACATTCCTTGGCTAAAACAAGGGACATTGGTCCCAATTTTATTAATAAAAGTCCCAACTTAGTTATAAAATATTTTCATGATTTTTTACTGCACGTGTGCACAAGATAAAACCATTTTATTTTACAAGCAAACATAAACACATAAAGGGATAGGAAAGATCTCACCCAAGCGATACGGGTTTCCTACGCGTCGTGACCCATCCGTGTGGTCACGGGGACATTCATGCAAGGTAAACCAAATTTAAATCCCACACAAAAAATAACATTAAAAATATTAGTAATCATTCTAAAAATTAATCAAATAAAGATAAAACAAACGTAGGACATGTTAATTTAATATACAAATGATTTACATGCAAAGAGAATTAAAAATAAGTCATGCAAAAGCCTAGGAATAATAATAATAAAAAACAATGTCAAAATAATAGCAATAATAACAATAAAATAACAACGATAATAATAATAATAATAATAATAATAATAATAATAATAATAACAACAACAACAACAACAATAACACAAACAAAAATCATAATAATAATAATAATAATAATATAAAATACGCATGAAATAATAATACTAATAATAAATAAATAAGATAACAATAATGACGATAATATATCATAGTAATGATGATAATAATACAACAACGTAATAATAATAATAATAATAATAATAATAATAATAATAATAATAATAATAATAATAATAATAATAATAATAATAATAGCGATGGTAATCAAATTGACAGCAAACCTAAACATGTTAATAATAATAATAATAATAATAATAATAATAATAATAATAATAATAATAATAATAATAATAATAATAATAATAATAATAATAATAGGAAGAGTAAAAGTAGAATGACCAAACAAGCAAATCTATTCACAACAACAACAACAACAACAACAACAACAACAACAACAACAACAATAATAATAATAATAATAATAATAATAATAATAATAATAATAATAATAATAATAATAATAAAGGTAAAGGGAATGTGGACGTGCACAGGGGTAAGAGTATAATAAAAATGACAATAAGAGGGGGAAAGCTAACAATGAGTAATAATTTTAAAAATGTTAGAAATAAATGATAGACATAGTAATAATAACAAAAATAACAATATTGACAACAAATAAATGATGAACAAAATTAAACGAGGACGGGTCCAATAATGTTTACCCTCAGAGATTGTAGGCCGGAGAAACGGTGCCTCGATTCGCCCCTCTTATCGAAATTTGCGGTGATGAACACAAAAATAAAATATAAAAATCTACGCTTTTAAACAAATAAACTCAAGAAAATATTTTTGAAGGGATGATCTAAGACAAAAGGAAATTGATTTTTCCTTGCTTAAATCAATTCTCGAATGAAAAATATTTTAGAGAAAAAAAAGAGAAGGAAAAAGCTAAAAACATCAAGATTCTAAAATTTTTCTTCAAAAAACCCTCGTTTGCCCTTTTGAAAACTCAGAGAAAAGCCTTCTATATTTTTTTTTCAAAAATGCGGCCCTCCCTGAAAAATGAGAGCCAAATCCCATTTAACTTCACTATATTTCCAAAATGGAAAAAACCCAATTATCTTTCCAATATTTTTTCTTTCAAAATCAGCCAAAAACGTGAAAAAAAACCTGACCCAAAATTAATTTCTTGCAGATAGAAAGGCATGTGGCAAGGAGGCCGCATGTGGAAAGCCTCCACCTGCGGCCTCATGTGGAAATCCACATGCGGCCGCATGTGGAGAGCCCCCACATGCGGCCGCATGTGGAGAGCCCCCATGTGGCCGCATGTGGAAACCCCCCACATGCGGCCGCTAAAGGTCAAAAACGTTTTTTTTTTAATTTAATCTAACTTTTCTTTTTTTTTTTATTAATTAAATCCTTTTTTTTAAATCAAATCTTTAATTAATTACTTTTAATTCCCTTTTTAAATATAAATATTATTTTAATCAAAATTTTGATATATAAAAAATAACACTTCCTAATAATTTTAATTTAATTTTTTTTTTATAAAATTTTTTTATAATAATATATATTTATTTGTCTATTTTTTTATTTCTTTTTTAAAAAAAGGGTCTCGACAAGGGAAATATAATATTCGATACCTTTGCCTGTGAGCAGGTATTATTTTCATCATCGGGTAATTCTGATCTTGGACCGTCTCGGGACCCGGTGTCTACAGTTGCCCCCAATTTTGGGAAGCCTAGAACTTGGGTCTCTGGGTGAGCCAAAATTCAGAAAAGAAGGAAAGAGACACGTACCTGAGGCAGTCACTTTTCCAGGCTGGATGATATTGTTGGAGTGGTTGTCGCCATGTTGTCGGTGTATTGTCTTTTGTTGAAACAGTAGTGCCGTGATCATTCTAACCCTCCTTGGAGTGGTATTGTCATCATCGTGCTAACCGTTCTAAAGTGGTAGTGTCGTGGTCGTGCTAACCTTCCGTAGATGGTAGTGCCGCCATCGTGCTAACCTTTTTGAGTTTTGAAGTGCTAGTGTCGTGGTCGTGCTAATCTTCCGTAGAATAGTAGTGCCGCCATCGTGCTAACCCTTTTGAGTTTTGAAGTGGTAGTGCCGTGGTCTGCTAACCTTCCATAGAATAGTAGTGCCACCATCGTGCTAACCCTTTTGAGTTTCGAAGTGGTAGTGCCGTGATCGTGCTAACCTTCCATAGAATAGTACTGCCGTCATCGTGCTAACCCTTCTGAAGTGGTAATGTCGTGGTTGTGCTGACCTTCCGTAGAATGGTAGTGCCGCCATTGTGCTAACTCTTCTGAGTTTAGAAGTGGTAGTGCCGTGGTTGTTCTAACCTTCCGTAAAATAGTAGTACCGCCATTGTGCTAACCCTTTTGAGTTTTGAAGTGGTAGTGTCGTGGTCATGCTAACCTTTCGTAGAATAGTAGTGCCGCTATCGTGCTAACCCTTTTAAGTTTCGAAGTGGTAGTGCCATGATCGTGCAAACCTTCCATAGAATAGTAGTGCCGTCATCGTGCTAACCCTTCTGAAGTGGTAATGTCATGATCGTGCTAACCTTCCATAGAATGGTAGTGCCGCCATCGTGCTATTCCTTCTAAGTTTCAAAGTGGTAGTGTCGTGATCGTGCTAACCTTTCGTAGAATAGTAGTACTGTCATCGTGCTAACCCTTCTTAAGTGGTAATGCCATGGTCGTGCTAACCTTCCTTAGAATGGTAGTGCCGCCATCGTGCTAACCCTTCTGAGATGGTGCCCCCTTAGAGGTCTTTGGTTGGTTGTTGTATTGGTATTTTGACTGATATCGTCACTCAACTTTTGTTGGTGTCCGCATCGAATCTCTCTTGCTGCAAAACTGGAAAGCTAAATTTGTAGAAAAATTAGTGAGCATGCACATGAAATGTATGTGTCATGTAGGAATGTAGGATAAGAATTTATCTGAGTGGATTTAGAGGCGACAGCCAGTTTGGTCACAATTTGTAGTAGGATCGGTGCCCTCTGGAATTGCTTTTGAATTTCATGCCTTTGGGGATTATGAGGTTCTCCTCTGATACCTATAGTCATTCTTTTAAGGTAGTGTGTCCCTTGTGGATTTTCACACTAGCTTTTCTTATAGGAAAATGCGTCCTTTCGGATTTTCACATAACCCTGTGCCTTATTTTTTGCCTAGAATGGACCCAATCAAATCCAATGTCTTTTATTCATTTTATTTTTTTGTAGGACAGACTGCCTTTTTCTTGGTTTTCACCCTGCCTTTTGGCCTAACTTTTGCTTAAAGCACCAATTACGATTTTCATCTCTAATGGCCCTTTTTTTTAGATTGTAAAGGAGGCTAGAGCTGTCGTCAAAGATCTTTCAGGTATGATCAGCATGTACTTATGTCTTAGATCATGGTTGCTTGAGCTTGGTTCTTGTCATGAAGATGCTATAGAATTGTCTTCACAATTGATTGCAGGATGAGTTGACTGAAGTGCTTGAGTAGCGAGAGTAGCAGAGGATAGATGGTAATAATGTACTGATTTTATACCGGAACCTGATAACTTTGAGTGTGCAAAATGAACTGGTCTGGTCACATCAATATATCATTGCATAAATGCATATATTTCAATTTAATTTCATAACACATTATCATTATTTGGCATTAACTCGAAAAATATGAGACCTCATATAATCTCGAAATAGATCCTGAAAGTATCAAACTCCTGTTATTAATCAGCCCTCTTGGGTTTTCATGATTGAATATTTTCTCTCCTTTTTATTATTTTTTTTATTATTATTATTATTATTTTTTTAGCCTTTGCCATGAACCCTCCTTCAGTCCGTCGGTGTTGATTGGATTTGCTTTCATCTTCATTAGCTAGGAAGACTGCTTCTTCTGACAGTGTTCCTTCTTTGGCCTCAAAGTCCTTTCCTTGGCCCTTGTGCAAACTGGCTGAGACGATGAGTTTCTTATTTGGGGCTTGAATGTGAAATCCCACACCTTACTTTTGTCAGTTTTGGTGGTTCAATTTCTGAAGTGATTTTCAATGGTTGAGATTGGGGGACAGGTTAGGCTCAGATGGTCTGGGGCTTTTTCATTTTTTTTTTTTGTGTTTTTTTCATTGAAAGGTAAAGAGCTATCCTTCTAAGTTTGGCTATAAAGGTCCCGGATGGTTAAAGGTCACTCTTAATTGGTTTTGGGGTACACATTTGAAATGGTTGGGAGGAAATGGGTCATACAGTTTGGTTCTAATGAGTTATATATTTCTTGTGAAGGTCCTGAGTTTTATTCATCCAACTTTTGATGTAGCCCTCGGAGTTTGATTTTGTTTGGCAGCACCGTACGCATACTAGATGTTGAGGATGTAAAGGAATGGTTTTCGAAATTCTGTTTTTGTCATGTTGGCATGTGGAAGCAATGTTGTCTCAATAATGTCCTTATCAAATTTCAGCGTGTCATCCCAAGTCCGGGCAAAGGCTCTTTTTTTTCTTTTATTCTTTTATTTTTTTTTGACATTATCTCTCAGAATTTGCCTCTCTTCAGGAGTTACATCAGATGCTATCAAGATTTTGTTTGGATTCCCCAAAGTTTCGAGATTAGCTGAAGTCGTATTAATTAGATTAATGTCAAAAATGAATGAATGCATCGTGATCATAAGAAATTAAATCATTAGAAACACCATACAAATAAGCAAAATTGTTCATCATATTAAAATTGCAAACATTGGCATAAGAAGTTCTTAGAACAAAAGGGAACAAAGCATCTAAAAACATAATCTTCTTCTCCTCTATCACTAGTGGATCCACCATTTACCATCACCACAGGAGTCCCTTCTTCACTCACCTCCCAACGGGTGATAGCGATATACTCATCTCCAGACCTGATCAAATATATGGCGGGGGAACGGCATTATAGCTTGCATTCTTCTTCTTCTCTCTCTTCTTAGGTTCGCTGATCTCTTTAGAGTCAATGAGATCCTGGACCTTATTCCTCAAAGTTTGACAATAATCTATCAGGTGCCTAGTGTGCTGATGGTAGGCACAGTACTAATCATCTGTATACCCCGACTGTCCCTGATTCGCAGCTGGCCTAGGTGGCAGTGGTCTCAGTTTACCCTCCTTCATTAGTCTCTCCAATACCCAGGTTAAAGACCGACCCAAATTAGAATAGTGTCGTTGGCCTTGTCCCACTCTAGTAGCTGAACCCTCGGCCGTGTTGCCATTTCTACCATTACTGCTTCTAGCTCTGCCTGATCTGTACCCTGACTGGTTCCCAAAGTTTCTTCCAGCAAAGTTATTCTGGCTTGCTTTCTTTGCCAGGTAAGCCCCTTCAGCCTCTACAGCAATGTCCTTAAGTGACTCCCAATCTCTGAACCCCTTAAAGCTGAGCAAGTCCCTCAAGTAAGGGTAGGAGTTCCTAATGAATAGCCTGGTTTGGTTAGCAGTGTCAGGCTTTCGCTTCATCTCTATGACCTTATTCCTCCATCTAATGAGGTATTCATGGAACGAATCGTCACTCTTTTGTTGTAAAAGCTTGAGGTCCTTTAGGTTGACCTCCATCCTAATACTGCAGTCGTACTGCTTCATGAATTCGTCAGTCAAAAGGTCCCAGTCCTCCTTGGATCTCCTATCCAGCCCATGATACCAGTCTACTGCCAGACCCACCAAACTAAGGCAGAAATATTCCACCTTCTGCTTCTTGGTCCCTGTGCCCTTCATTACCAGGGTATACCGCTTAATGTGTGCAGATGGGTCTGAAGTACCATCGAACTTTGGCAGCTCAGGCATCTTAAACCTTAGGGGCAGCAGCTCTTCATCCCCCAAATCTCTATCCTCGGGGTTAATTCCCTTCCCAGCTGTCAATAAGCGAGTGATCGCCTCAATCTACTGCCTTATTCCTCTCATAGCCTCATCCTCCACCTTGGGTGCTCTATCCCTCACAGATTGATGGACTACTAGCTCCTCAACCTCCTCTTCCATCAAGAAATCCTCGTCAGGGTTTAGGACCCTTGCCCGTCTTGGCTCAACGGGCACAGCAACAGCTTTAAGCTCATTGATAGGTTGGTGAGCAGCATTACCTATAATAGGGGCCTCTTCACCCACAGGCAGCTTAACTTACCCCCGAGGAGGGATTACTGGTGGTTATGGGGCAACAGGTGGTTGTGCGGCAAGAGGAGGAGCAATCCTTTCGGCCATAGCACCCATCATTTCTAACATCCTCTGCTCAAAATCTTGCAGTCTCCTAGCGAGGTCTTGAGTGGTTAGAGCTCCAGTCTCTTCTACCATCGAGGATGATTCACTGGTCATTGAAAGTGACTCAGAATCCCAAACAGGCACTAATTATGGCAATCCAAAGGGCAAGTCTGTCCTCACTAGTCGACTGTCAGAACCTCTAGTCCACTTGGATGAATCTATAATGGCTGAAAGACTCAGATTGTTAGAATGATGCATGGATGACATGAACATGCAATGCATGATCGTGCCATGCAAATGGTCTTCGATGAGTACGAGATCAATAGATTACCACAATACGATGGGATGCATGGAAGAAATTATATGCAGGATGATATGTACATGTGAAAAATAATATGTAGACGAAAAGATATATACACACATAGCATGAGAGAAAATATATTATTATTTATATATACATATATTTATCTTATTGACATGCATGAATGACATGCAATGCATGAGCATGCTGTGCAGTATCCACAATCACATGCAAGCAGATAGATCCTTCCAACCTTATCACTCGAGGGATTGGTTTGCGTTTTTTTGATCTTAGGTGCCATGAGACATTTTGGATGCCTCCTTCCCAATAGAACATTAAAAAGGATCATCTAGCCTCACGACGCCTTTAGGCACCTTTGAGGTATTTTGGAGTTGCCACCCAATTTACAAGAAATTGGGAAAGGTCTCTAACCTCTATTGGTCTAAACCAAAGATTGGTGTTCGGGACTTCACTCTTATTTATATTTTGGTTAATTATAAATGAGTTTTTAACTTCCTAAAATTCTATCTCTTATCTCGCATGATCAATGCATTTAATTAAAGCACACTATAATCACTCAAAAGGAATAAAGGAAAGAAGTAAAGAAAGCGGTAAATAAAATGATAAAGAAAAGCAATAAACACGTCAAGCACACAATTACAAGGGAAATTGGGGCGAAACACAACCTAATGAAAGAAGACTAAAAATGTAAATTGGGACGGAATACAATCCCAAATGAAAACTAAATAATATTGCCCCAAAATTAATTACAAGGGCCCAAAATACATGAACATAAATTTAAACAAAATCAAACATGAAAAAAAACATACATAAATCGAGTCATTTATTTGGTTTAGGAACATTGGTTCCTTCATGCTCATTAAAAAGGGATCGAAGAGTTATTCAATTATTGGATTGAAAACCGAGACAAGTGATCCCATTTTGAAGAAAATTTAACTCTTCGTTTTATCGTGACATTTTACATTCCTTGGCTAAAATAAGGGACATTGGTCCCAATTTTATTAATAAAAATCCCGATTTAGTTATAAAATATTTTCATGATTTTTTACCGTACATGTGCACAAGATAAAACCATTTTATTTTACAAGCAAACATAAACACATAAAGGGATAGGAAAGATCTCGCCTAAGTGATGCGGGTTTCCTACGCGTCGTGACCCATCCGTGTGGTCATAGGGACACTCATGCAAGGCAAACCAAATTTAAATCCCGTGATGCCCATTCTCAACCACTAGAATAGCTCAACTGCAATAGTCGAGAATGGTCACCACACAGCAAACATAAGCACATAACACCATCATACACGCATGCCAATATCTGAACAATTAAATTTCATAACTCACGCATTCACACAAAGCGGTCATTACATGCTAGAACTGACACATCTACATACATATATACACATAGATACAATACCTAGTTATTACATCCGTACAAATTGCTTTGATACAAAAAGGATTAAACATTACATACTCAAAACTCATGGCCCACTTCCCAAAAACCTACACTATAAGTATTCCTAGTGTAGACCGATGGCAATGCGGATCCGTCCTTCGCGATCACCTCGCCTCCGAACCTACATGGATTAGCAAAGCCGTGCTAAGCGATAACGCTTAGTGGGGAAACAGCATACACACGTATATACTTTTATAGCATATATTACAATAATTATTCAATTATAAGACATATCTTAATACAAGCTTGATAACAATTAAATCAGTTTAACAAGGCTCATGTATCATGTAGGTACATATTCTATATTAAAATTTTTATATAATTACAACTCATGCACAATACTCATCGTAATAGTGTACACATTTGCATTGAACTCATTTAACTTGTTCATATATCACATGGTTTACTTACTACTCCTATTAGTTTAATCTTGCTTGCAATTCAAAGATACGGATAACGAGTATCGCATTGGTACCACATGGGTACAGTAATCACATTGGCATCCGTGGATACATCACATTTACACTAGTACCCTGAGGTACGAAACATCAACATAATTTCACTTTGGAATCCAGTAAGGATTTATATCACCTTGTGATTCCGGAGGAATCGGACGCATTGGGCTGCAGCACTTAGACTCTCTATAGGCATGCCTATCTATCCACTACTTGACTTGCAGGCTAAACATTAATAAGTCCAGTTATTCCAGCGTTGTAGTAAGTATCGTATTATGGTGACAGTCATTATACCCTATCACATTGTTCATAGCATTATAGTTCTCATCACAATTCTTTCATCATGTTATAGGCATGAAATCACATGCTTACCTAAATACCAACATAATTCTCATGTATATATATCTTAATTACATGTCGAAGTTAAGATTCAAATCTTACACATGTTAATCACCTTTTAATAGCTTAAGTGCCAATAAGCAAGGTTTAGACAAAAGCAAGTTTAAACGGAATGAAAAAAAAAAAGAACGAAAAATTAAACTTCCAATTTTTAGGACAGAGGGCATTTACATAGCGGTATGCAAATAGCTTACCGCCGTGTAAGACATCCTACATAGTGGTAAGAACAAATCATACCGCCGTGTGGTATGCCGTACACAAAACAGAATGCATTTACACGGCGGTATGGCAAAGCCTTACCCCCGTGTAAAATGCTCAACACATAACATAATCAAAACATAATAGTTTTATATGGTGGTATGCCCATTTCATACTGTCGTATAAAACACCCCAAACCCAAAATTAGACAGAATCACCCCTTTTTGCCATAAGTTCCTTTACCTGCTAACTTACCAGCAATCCCTTAAATACATATTATTCATTCCATAAGAATTATAACACACTTCCCCTTCATTAGTATACATACTAAGTTTCAAATACCTTAGTTCCATTTATGCATCAACCTAAGATTCAGTTGGCTATATCAATTATCAAATCAAGCATGCCCTCATAACCTACCAAAGACAAGTTCTCCATTCAGACGTTTTACCTATTCACTATTCATCTCAGATTCACATTTTAACATTCAAATAGAACACAATTTAAGTCATAACATTCAAACATAAAGGTAGTTTCCCAAACCTCCTTTCCTATGCTCCTGAAGAGTCCCTTTAGAGCTAAGTTCTCCAACTTTGGCCTTCCCTTTATCTTGCTTTGATTTTTCAACTACACACATCATCCAATTTCCAGAATTGGATCACAAAATCAATCCTTAATCCAACACAATTTACAGAACTAGAAAGAGTAGGAGAAGAAGAGTTAATCTATTCACTTACCTTCCAAATCAAACAACTTAGTTTACCCTCCAATTACTTAATAACCCTAGCAGAATTCATAAAATCAAAAATGAGAAATTGAGAAGAACACACGGAAAAAAAGAAGGAATGGCAAATAGATTCCTTGAGAGAAAAAGGAAAGGCTGAAACAAATGCACTAGTGAACTTCTCTCTCTACAACCCTTATATTGCATGCAAAGAGAGAGCTGCCAACTCCCTAGACCCACACATGGATTCCACCTTCTCCCTTAATCCTCACCTAAACAAATCTGATTTTTAATTAAGCTTATAAATCCATCTTAGTGTTAACCATTCATAATTGCCAATAAGCCACTTAACTTCTTTTACTTATTCAATTAAGTCCTTTATTTGTTATTTCAATTTAGTCCAACTACATAATTAAATTCCCACACAACCTTAATTAAGCCAATTACTACCAGGCTATATTTCGGGCCATTACAACTCTCCGCTCCTGAAAAGAATTTTCCGCGAAATTCATACCTGAATCAAATAGGTGGGGATGTTGCTCCCGCATGGCAGTTTCTGGTTCCCAGGTCGCCTCTTCCACTCCATGGTGTTGCCAGAGCACTTTCACCAGTGGAATTTGTTTATTCCAAAGCTGTCTTATCTCCCTTGCCATAATTGCCTTCGGTTTCTCATCATAAGAGAAATCTAGCTGAACTTCCACTTCTTGTACAGATAACACATAACATTCATCCGATCGGTACCTTCTCAACATAGACACATGGAAAACATCATGAAGCTTAGATAAAGCCGGAGGCAATGCCAACCGATAAGCCACTAAACCAACTCTATTTAACACCTCATATGGTCCAATGAACCTCAGACTCAATTTTCCTTTCTTCCCAAATTGCAATACCTTCCTCCAAGGAGACACTTTTAAAAACACCCTGTCACCTATTTCAAACTCAATATCCCTTCTTTTCAAATCCGCATAAGACTTCTGTCTATCACTGGCTGCTTTCAGTCGCTGTTGTATAAGCTTTGCTTTTTTTTTCTGTATCTCGTACCAATTCTGGTCTAACAATTCTGTGTTCACCCAATTCTGTCCAATAATTATGTGTTCACCCAATTCTGTCCAACAAACCGATGTACGACACTTTCTCCCATATAGCACTTCATATGGCGCCATGCCAACACTTGTCTGATAACTATTGTTATAAGAGAATTCCATGAGGGGAAGATATTTATCCCAACTCTTCGAGAAGTCCAGAACACATGTTCGCATTAAATCTTCCAATACTTGAATAACCCTTTCTTATTGTCCATCGGTCTGCGGATGAAATGTAGTACTGAAATTCAACTTTGTACCCAATGTAGCTTGTAAACTCTTCCAAAACTTGGAAGTGAATCTTGGATCTCTATTCAAGACTATCGATAGGGGTACACCATGCAGTCGAACAATCTCCTTCACATACAATTCAGCTAACCGATCCATCAAATAATCCATTTGCATCGGTATAAAGTGAGCCGACTTAGAAAATCTATCCACTATTACCCATACTGCATCCTGTTGCTTTGAAGTCAAAGGCAATCCAGAAACAAAATCCATAGTAATGTTGTCCCATTTCCATTGTGGAATGGATAGAGGATTCAATAACCCATGTGGAACTTGATGTTCCGCCTTCACTTGCTGACATGTCAAACATTTAGACACATAGTCTACAATGTCCTTCTTCATACCTGGCCACCAATACAATTGCTTCCAATCCTGATACATTTTGTTACCGCCTGGATGCATAGTAAAAACAGTATTATAGACCTCATACATCAATCTCTTCTTCAACTCTTTCTCACTCGCAACACAAACCCGATTCTTATAAAGCAATATTCCGTCTTCACCCACTGAATAATCAGTCTTGTCACCATTTTTTATTGACTACAGAGTTTGTTGCAATTTAGAGTCACTCCTTTATGCAGCTATCATTTCATCCTTTAAAACCGATCTTGCCTTCAACTGAGCCAGCAATGCTTCATCTGTAGTAAACCTCCATTTAACTTGCTTTAACTGCAAAGCCGAGACAGACTTCCTGCTCAGTGTATCTGCTACAACATTAGCTTTACCTGGGTGGTAGTCCACAATGCAATCATAGTCTTTAATAGCTCCAGCCATCTACACTGTCTCAAGTTCAATTCTTTCTGAGTTAACAAATATTTCAAACTCTTGTGATCAGTGTAAATTTTACAGTTCTCACCATACAAGTAATATCGCCCAAATCTTTAAAGCGAACACCACAGCTACTAATTCCAGATCATGTGTCGGGTAATTCTGCTCATGCAGTTTTAATTGCCTGGAGGCATAAGCTACTACTTTCCCACCTTGCATTAGCACACAACCCAAACCTATATTTGAGGCATCACTGTACAAGACATATTCTTCTCCAGAGATAGGCTGTGTAAGGATTGGTGCTTCTACCAACATTTTCTTCAGTTGAACGAAACCTGCTTGACACCTTTCTGACCATTCAAATTTAACTCCCTTTCAAAACAACTTTGTCAATGGTGAAGCTATCACTGAGAACCCTTTCAAAAACCTTCTATAATACCCAGCCAACCCTAGAAAACTGCGAATTTCTAGCACATTTCTAGGTAGCTTCCAGTTCACAACTGCTTCAATCTTAGCCGGATCCACCTTAATACCCTCAGAAGATATCACATGGCCCAGAAAAGACACTTCTTGCAGCTAAAACTCACACTTACTCAATTTAGCATACAACTGATGTTCCCATGATGTCTAAAGCACACTCCTCAAGTACTGCTCATGCTCTTCCTCATTTCTTGAGTAAACCAAAATGTCATCAATAAACACAACCACAAACTGATCCAAGTATGGCCTGAACACTCTATTCATTATGTCCAAGAATGCAGTAGGCGCATTAGTCCACCCGAATGGCATTACTAAGAATTCATAATGTCCATATCGAGTTCTGAATGTAGTCTTGGGTATGTCCTCTTTTTTCACTTGTAACTGATAATACCCAGACCGCAAGTCTATCTTAGAAAATACACCTGCTCCTCTCAATTGGTCAAATAAATCCTCAATTCTATGCAAAGGATATCTATTCTTTACTGTTACTCTATTCAGCTTCCGGTAGTCAATACACATTCTCATGGCCCCATCTTTCTTCTTGACAAATAGGACTGGTGCTCCCTAAGGAGAAACACTAGGTCTTATGAAACCCCTGCCAAATAATTCCTGCAAAAGAGTTTTTAGCTCCTTTAATTCAGTAGGAGCCATTCTGTAAGGCGCTTTAGACACTGGCACTGATCCAGGCACAATATCAATAGACAGTTCAACCTCCCTTACTGGTGGCACACCACTCAGTTCTTCCGAAAACACATCAGGAAACTCCTGTACAATGAGTATATCTTGAATCTTTGCTTGCTCTCTTTTAGAATCCAACACCAGAGCCAAGTAAGCCTCACATCCCTTCCTCAAACATCGATATGCTTGCATTGCCAATACCACATTCACAAGAGGGTTTGTACAAACTCCCCTCACTATCACTTCCCTTACAATCACGTAGTACCACTCTCTTCCTCTTACAATCAACTACCGCATTATATTTACTTAGCTAATCCATACCCAGTATTAGATCAAACTCATCAAAAGGTAACTCAATCAAATCGATTGGAAACACACTATCCTGAAATACCAATGAACAACCCCTATACACTTTTTTCGCATTCACATTATTTTCCAAAGGACTTGATACAAGTATGTCATATTTTAAACATTTAGCATTAGGCATCTTATCACATACCCTTTTAGAACACACATACGAATGAGTTGATCCAGGATCAATTAATGCAAACATCTCTATGCCATAGAGTAGAAAAGTACCTGCTATGACCTCAGGTCCATCTTGATCCTCTCGTGCCTTCATCGCATAAGCCCGATTCGGTGCCATAATAGGTCTATCCACCATTTCTGAATCAGCTGCACCTCTGGACTGGCCGCATCTACCACGTCCTCTTCCTCTTCCTCTACTGGTTGAAGGTAAATTAGAACCACCTCTACTCTGCTCTTGCTAATTTCCAGTTACCTCATATGCCTTGGACAGTTGGCTAAGAAATGCTCAGTACTTCCACACCTAAAACATGCACCGGTAACCTTCCAACATTCTCCTCTATGTCTTTTACCACAGTGGGGACACTCATGCACTTCATTTTTGGTACCAGATGTACCTCTAACAAATCCAGACACAGAAGATGTCCCACGCTTCTTACCCCTTGCTGCTGAGCTGAACACAGATTCTACCGGTGGTGCCATAGGAGAATCCCTTGATCTCTTGCCAGCATTAAACCACCTCGATTGGAATTCCTTTTTTGCATCCTCTCTCTTTATACTCCCAATGACCTCTCAGCAGGCATAGCAGCTTGAACTATCCGATAGTAGCTTACATTCTGCTCAGTAGTCTGCGAGATCAGTAATGCCTTAATCTCTTCAATCAGCCCTTCTTCAAATTGCTGACACCTGAACTCCTCAGTCAATACACCCTTTGGTGCATACTTACTCAATTGACAGAACTCCTTCTCATACTCTACTATAGTCATTGTTCTCTGTCTCAAATTCAAAAATTACTTCCAATTTGCCTCCTTATATGCCTTGGTCACAAACTTATTCCGGAACTCCCTTTCAAAGAATTCCCAGGTAATTGGATTCAGAAGCATCGGATGTTGCAAAACTAATTTCCACCAGTCATATGCTGTACCCTGAAGCAGCAATATTACACACTCAACTTGTTGGTTCGGGGGACATCTTATTTCTCCCAACACCCTCTACACCTTCTCTATCCAGTATTTCGCCTTTTTTGACTCATCCAACCTTGTACCATGAAGCTCTTCTGCTCCATGCTTTCTTAAAGATTCTACTGGAGCCTTCGGTACCGTCATTCAGTCCAGCACCCTTGCCATATCCTGTGACATCTTTCATTGGAACCATTGGAACCTCATTACCAAAATTGACTGGCCCTGACTGACAAGACCCCGTCACTTCTACTTGTCGGGGATTAACACTTTTCGCTGTCTCCTCTCTTGAGTGATGACTAGGGTTGTCACTAGGATCCATCGATCTAAACAATTTACACAAGGACATCCATATTAGGTCAACACTACTAGACACATCCTGGCTACCCAGTTACCCAGAAAAGACTAAACTTAGGCCCTGATACCACAACTTGTGATGCCCATTCTCAACCACTGGAACAGCTCAGCTGCAACAATCGAGAATTGTCACCACACAGCAAATATAAGCACATAACACTATCATACAAGCATGCTAATATCTGAACATTTAAATTTCGTAACTCACGCATTCACACACAGCGGTCATTACATGCTAGAACTGACACATCTACATACATATATACATATAGATACAATACCTAGTTATTACATCCGTACATATTGCTTTGATACAAAAAGGATTAAACATTACATACACAAAACTCATTGCCCACTTCCCAAAAACCTACACTATAAGTACTCCTAGTGTTGACCGATGGCAATGCGAATCCGTCCTTTGTGATCACCTCGCCTCCGAACCTACACGGATTAGCAAACCCGTGCTAAGCGATAACGCTTAGTGGGGAAATAGCATACACACGT
>CANTUQ010000080.1:5905000-6132500 GCA_947683425.1 Excoecaria cochinchinensis | reverse complement strand
TTTTCATGCATGATTGAGTTGGGTTTTGACAAGTTTGAAATGAATTTGAAAGTGATTTTGTGTAGGTAAAGTTAGAGTGATTTTGTGGATTTCTATTGATTTTGGTGGGTTTGAGGTTTGATTGGGAATATTGTTTAGTTTTGCTTAATTAGTCACTTTTAATTAGTGTAAAACTTTGATTGAATAATTAGAAACTTTTTGGAAGCTTTGTGATGATTTGGTTAAAGTTCTTGGTTGATTGTTTGAGTTTTGGAGGAGTTTGGTGTGAGGAGAGTTGTTGAGCTCAGAATCAGAGCGTGAAACACGACACTGTCGCAAGTACAACAGAGAGCTCGGTAGCCGAGTTTCTGCCGGGTTGATCCCATCGCGAGCGCGTCTGCGTGCGCGAGCACAATAGAAACCTACCCTCCCTCTGTGGCGAGCACGATAGAGGCCTTCTCGCTAATCATCACGAGCGTGTTTCCTCATGTAATCCGTCTCTGTCGCAAGTCCGACCCTCCCCTGTTCTCCAAATGTTTATTAGTTATTGCACTATGTGTGACGCACGCCGAACCTAGCAAAGGCCCTTTTTGAATCCGCTTTTAGGATTCGAGGTATTGGTTCACGTCTTTTTGATTATGGGTATCATGAGTCATTTTGGATACTTCCTTCCCAATAGAACATTGGAAAGGATCATCTAGACTCACAACGCCTTTAGGCACCTTTGAGGTATTTTGGAGTCTCCACCCAATTTACAAGAAATTGGGAAAGGTCTCTAACCTCTGTTTGTCTAAACCTGAGAAGGTGTTCGGAACTTCACTTTTATTAATGACTTAAGTCTATAAATGAGTTTTTAAGAAATCAAAATTCCATCTCTCATCTCACGCGATTGTGCATTGCATTTAAAGCGCATTCCTCCACATATAAAGCGATAAAATAGCAAAAAGATAAATAAATTATAAAATAAAAAATGGGACAGAACAATCCGCCAAAAATAAATAATAAATAAATAAATGGGACAATTCAATCCCCCAAAAATAAAAAGAATATAAATAAATAGAACTTGCTCAAAATAAACAAGTAAATAAAAAGCAATCAAAATGCAACATACATAAATCGGGTCATTTATTGAATTTTAGGAACATTGGTTCCTTTTTATTAATTAGAAAATTGGAGAAATATTTTTAGGATATTGATTGAGAAAATCGGGATGAGTGATCCCATTTTATTAAAATTAGTTCTCTATTTGATAGTGAGATTTTATTGGTTAAAATAGAACATTAGTCCATTTTATTAGAAAAAATTTCAAGTTATTAATTATTATAAAAAACATGATTTTTTATAATATGGATAAATATGAAATACATTTTACATACAACACATAAAAAATAATAATAAAAGGAAATACAACAATTAAAAAATGCAAACCCTAAATTGAAGGTCTTCGGTTCTCCTAACCCTCCATCCCGTGCGCAAATATAACTCACATAGATAAACAATTTTGAGACAACAAAACAAAAATAAAATAAATGTTAGTAGAGTAATTAAATGAATAATATATAAGCAAACAATTAAATAAAAAACTAATAGATAAACAACTCAAATAAGTAAGCAAAACTCATTAAATTTTGATGAATAATACATAGCATTAATAATTAAGATAGAAATTAACAATGAAAAATAGAGCAAATTATATTACATCACATGCATTTTTGGCAACTTCCAATGCTCGGGCACTTGGAAAAAAGCACATATAAGATGCTATGAAGAGGTAGCACGGCTGGCCCGCGAAACTTTTTCAATTCTGCCAAATCTTATCAACAATTTTCTGCTCAAAAACCCTATTCTGCGTATGCTCGAGTAAAACGGAAGAGACGAAGAGCTAAAAGGGGAGGAGATCATGCATGCACGACATGCATTGCACGACTCATGCAATATGCATTCACGACTCGTGAATGCATATTGCACGAGTCGTGCAATGCATGCACGATTCGTGCAGTCCGATCGGGAAACATGGCTCTCTTCTATAACGTCCGATTGGGAAAAAGGAATCAATGGGACTATCCAATCGGGAAAGAATGAAATCCGACCGGAGAAGCAAGACTCAATAAAAAATGAAGCCAAATTTCAATCGGCAACCACAATGCAAACAAAACAAAACTTACGACTCCAACAACCAGAAAAAACAGAGGTAAACAGAGGACTAAAAGCAGGTTAATAAACACAACATCATGCGATCAAAACATGCATAATAAAGCCACAGACATGTTTATTTAATCATAATAGCTACATATAATCTATGTCTGATAACAAACAACAACAAACATGGGAAGTACAGATTAAAAAAATCACATGATAAAAAACCAGAATATGTACAAATGAAGAACACTGAGTAAAGTAAAACAAAGAAGAGAAATAAAAAAGAAAGAAAAGAAAGAGAGATGGCTATTCAGTATTTGCCCTCAGATGTTGATCTTTAATCTGCAAATGATGAAGTTCGGGTTTCCTCTTTGCTCTTCTTAAAATGATGGTTAAAACATAAACTCAAAAGCTTTTGGTAAAATGTTTATGGTGAGAAGATAATAAAACGTGATTGAATCCCAAACACCAGGAATGGATTTCCTGAATTTAAGATACAATCTCAGAAACTATTTGAGAAACGAGAATTATTTTCTTGCTCTTAAAGTTTTTTTTCCTCTCTGTGTTTTTTTCTTTTTCTTTTTCTTTTTCGTTCTTGCTCCCTCTAATAATTCTTCCTCTCCCCCCCCCCCCCCCCCCCTTCTTCAGCTTTCACTTCTCTTTTAATGTCTCAGACAGGATTAGCTCATTTTTTTCCACCAAATCCAAGCATAAGCCATACTTTTCCTACCAAATCCCCGAAATAACGGAACGGAGACGTGCTGGAGCATGGGGCAAGTGAGAGCTGCATATCACGTTAGTGAGATGGGCCTCACCAATGTTAGGCTGCCTCTCACGTTGGTGAGATGGGCCTCACCAACATGAGGCAGCATCTCACGTAAGTGAGATGGGCCTCACTAACGTGAGGCCGTATCTCACTTAGTGAGATGGGCCTCACCACACAGGCCCCCAAGGCTCCCTCTCCCTCCTTATTCTAAAAAAATAAAAAATGAAAAATATTTTTTCAAGAAAACCATCACTTCCATTTGTCCTCTTACCCGTGAACAGGCATCGTTTTCGTCACTAGGTAACTTTGGTCTGAGCTGCCTCAGGACCCGGTGTCTACACTATGCATGATTTCTCACTTGTAATTAATATATGTTTCAATGTGTGAATTGTACTATGTCTCATTGTGTGATTGATAACTGAAGTAATATCTTAGCCTGCTGTGACATGCGCCGAACCCCGTGGGCCCCGAAAGCCACCTTTTAGGGCATTCGAGATAGGTTCATGAAACTTGTAACATATTACAAAGGCATCTATTTTGGGCAACATGAAGGTTTATTGGAATCGCCACCTAATAAAACATTGGGAAAGGTCGTCTAGCCTCACTGAGCCTAAGACGGCGCATCTGTGTCTATTTTGGGCAAGCCAGAGATATTTTGGAGTCCCTATCCCAATAGGACATTACGATGGTACTCTAATCTCGTGGAGCCTAAGACAATGCAAATTGGACCTATTTTGGGCAACAGGATATATTTTGGAGACCCCACCCCAATAAGACATTGAGATGGTCCTCTAACCTCGTTGAGCCTAAGACCAAAGATGGTTCGGGACTTCATATTTATTCATACCTTGATTAAATTATAATTGAGTTTTGAATTTAATATTTCATTCATTTTCTCATATAATTTTAATGCAATTAATTAAAGTACAGATTATCATGTAATGGAGACCAGTAAATAAGATAAATTGAGCGTAAAGATGAAAAGGTGATAACTTACAATAAAACCAGGGCAGAAATACAACCCCCACTATAAATGAACAGAAAATAAACAAACATGCATAAAATGAGATATTCAATTTGGGGAGGACATTGGTCCTCACATGTATACATACAAAAATAATTTTACGTGCCATTTAATTTGAATGGAAAAGCTAGGACATTGGTCCTTTTATTATTAATAAATTTTCAATTTTAGTAGAAAATATTTTGTGTGTCGGTTCTTTTTTAAGTGCAGTCGAAAAGCATTTATTATTACAAACCTCAAGGAAATAAAATAAAATAAAACAATAATTAATACATGCCTCAGAATAATAAATCTTAAACTATTCACCTCGACCGTGCTCCGCCTAGCTCCATAGACGAGCTGCATGCTCCTCGCGGTTGCGGTCACGATAGAAAATAATATTGGTCAATAATAAACTAAATTAAACTAAACGATTAAATAAATAAACAAATAATTGAATGAAATAAATTTAGAAATGTAATTAATCTGATACTGTAAAAATAGAATAAACTGACATAATTAACCAATTGATAAATATAAAATAGGAATAGCATTAATTATAATAATCACTAACAATAAAAATAATTATAATAATAATAATGATAACAAATAATAACCATAAAAATAATATTCACGGCACAATAATAACCATGAAAATTATAACAAAAAAATAATATTCACACCACAATAATAATAACAATAAAAATAATATTAATTCAAATAATAATAATAATAATAATAATAATAACACAACAATATAATAATAATAACCATAATGATATTAATTATAACAATAAAAGTAATAACATTAATAATAATAACATAATATTAACATACAACAATAATAGTAATAATAATAATAAAACAACCAGTAGTAGTAATAATAATAATAATAATAATAATAATAATAATAATAACAACAACAACACAATCACAATCACAATAACAATAATAATATATATGATAACACAACAAAAATAATCATAATAATCATAATAATAATATAAAATAATAATAATAATAATAATAATAATAAAACACAATAATACTAATAATGTAACACCCCCATACCCCCGGTAAGGAATATCAGGGCGCTACGCGGACACTTACGTATACATGTACATGCATTAGCGGAAGCGATAGCATAAACACATCCATTTAAAAGTAATTAAATACTACACTAGGGCCCACTTGCATTTCATATTAACTACATATACATTTACATGTTCATATTACATCTGTTTCCATTTAGCTTTACATATGCATTTACATGTTCCTTTACTTGTGATTTTTTTTCTACTTATATTACATAATGATGTTACTCAAAATGTAAAACTCTAACTCTTTCTTATACAAAGAGGTATAGCAAAAACTCCTAGTGGCCTTGACCTGCAGATGCTCGCTCACTGTTTCGAACCTGTATACCTACACGAAAATAAACATCCGTGCTAAGCGATAACGCTTAGTGGGGATGAAAATACTGCAAAGGACTTCTTTACGAAGTCACAAATAAAACACACATTTCATATGACAAAATGAAATATCACATGCATATAGCTCTTATACATGTACAGGTAGCATGCTCAATTATCAAGTACTATGAACTCACGTGCATATAACATGTACTTTTTTACTTGTCCATATATATTACAACTGGTACATATCATTTATTCAAATGTAGGCTATCATGTGTCCATATACATGTAAACACGCTCATGTAATTATACACTTGTATACAAAGCTGTCATGTAGTTAAACATTCCTCTCATGTACTATGGCTTCATTCGAAGCAACACTATAATCATCTCAAGTTCATTACACAACATTTAACAAAACAAGCCTGAGTTCCTCTCATGGTGGATACGGGACGCTCTATAAAAAACATTTTCGATGGACCGAAGTCACAAAACATTTTCATCTATCTCTATTAATGACCATTCTCGGAGGTCGACCCGCTTCACCCAAACGGGGCGGAACGTTGGCAGCTGCACTCTCTAATCCCTTTATAAGAATGCTTATCTATCCATTATAACGGTAATCAGGCTCAATACCAACTCACACACTATACACGGACATCAACTCATCAACTAAAATTCAAGTGCATTAATCAAATTCAGAGACATTTAATTCATGTACAATCTTTAATAATCATATTCAACAATTAAAAACATATAACATTCAAATTTTTATTACATATACATATACATCATGCAAAGCAAGACAAAAGAAAATACTCTTCAACACAAGTAGAACAAGAAGAAAAGGGGTTCTCTGTCGCGATCGCGGCAAGAGGTCGCGCTCGCGACAGAAGACAGATTGCATAAGGGTTCTATACTCTATACCAAATGCATTATATAACAATTCATATCACATGGCATCTCATGGTCAACGCTAACTCTTGTGCCGTAGCATTGGTTACATAGATAACTAATGTCACACCCCAACCTATAACATGGATACTTCTACTCGTAACTAGAGCGAGAGGGATCCAAGATAGATAGGAGTGTCACACCCCACTAGTACACACTTTCAAACATTACATACAGAATAACATATCCGGTATAAATAAAAAAACTTTAAGAGAAAGAAGAGGGATACAGAACAAAATGGATACTTTTATTAACATACAAAAAGAAAGTCTTTACATGTTACAATAGGTTACAAAAAGAACCAATTTACAAAAGCCCAAGATACATTGTTCCAAAGGGCTAACAAAATATTATATCAATTACAAAAGAAAGGAAAGCCTATACTATAAAACTTCCAATCTCTAGTTGCGTTGGCCTTCCAGATGCGACACGCCCAACCCACGGTAATCAAAACCTTCCACACCTGCACGGATAAACACCCGTGCTAAGCGAAATCGCTTAGTGGGGAAACACAGAATGCATAACCGCCACTCACAGTGACGATGACAGAAAACATATGATAACAATACAATTATGGGCATATAATCATACATAGTTAATTCAGATATTTGCATTCTCATCCAAAGATTCTTGTACAAAACACAATGACACCTGCTTAATCATAATGAGTGGATAACGAGTACACATAGATACTTGAGAGTATCGGTATCATATTTCAAACACATAGATACCCGGAGGTATCAAAATATTCTATTTGTTTTATTCCAAATTGTTTTCACATAGAATCTTAAGAAAGATTCAGACAGAAGGATCGCGAGGATCCGATCGGGGGACCTGATCAGGGTCCAAAGTCGTACACATAGCTGTAGCGGCACATAACTCTATTAGGCATGCCTAACTATCCACTTATCCGACATTAACAGGTTATGCAAAATCTTATCATGTTTACATACATATTATCCATGTAAATAGATAGTCAAATCTTTAATGAAACTGCATGCAAAAGAAATTAAGTCATTAAACAAAAAGCAAAAGAAATAAAATTTGGAAGCTGCGTCTGTCGCGCTCGCGACAGAGACCGAAACACATCTCCCCGCCAAGTCTCGTGGTCGCGAGAGAGTCTCGCGCTCGCGAGAGGGCGAAGGCGTCACTCTCTGTCGCGCTCACGACAGAAGGCAACCTTCCAAGTCTATCGCGCTCGCGACAGAAAGGGTCCTGCACATAATCAGAGGTTGAGCGCTCTGTCGCGCTCGCGATAGAGAGTTCCCTTTCGAGCTCTCAGCATGACACTTCTCGCGCTGGCGCGAGGGCTGAAACCTCCGCGCTCTGTCGCGATCGCGACAGACACGGGTTTTTCAACTCTTACGCCCAAAATCTGCAGAAATCTCATACAATTCACATCCAAACTTCCAAATTGATTCTAAACCTTAAAATTAAGCAACGCAAGCATTCACAACTCCTAACATGATTAAAAACCCAGCTTTACCACCATTTATCTCAATTAAATCAAGTCGATTACATGTCCAATTGCAAGAATTTCCAAAACAGCACATTTAACAACAATTACCACTATTCACATAATTTCTCACAAATCCTTCAATAATATTCATTCTCTAGCATCTCATATCATGTTTAATGTAATTTAAATTACAACAACACAACTTACAACCCCAATCAAAACCAAAAGCATAATTATCCAACTCAATTCATATATATACATAAAAGATGAACATTCCCAAACCTTCTCTCCTTAGCTCCTATTCGCGAGCTCCGCTCCCGCTAGCGATTTCTTTTCCTTTCGCCGGTCTAAGAGCCTCCTCTGAACCACAAACCCACCATAACCAAGATCAATTCTAAAACAACCCATAAACAAATACATATAAATTAAAACCTAGCGAAGAGGAAGAAGAAGAATCTAAAATACCCATAACCCCAACTCACCTTTAAACTTCAAAAATCACAAGCTAAGCAACTCAATCTACTCAAGGGAAAGGAGAGGGAGCAAGATCGGGCCAAGAAGAAAGAAAAACAAAGAAGAAAGAAGAAGAAAAGAGGAAAATGGCGTGAAGAAGAGAGGGAGAACAGGAAACCACAAGGAAAGGGCTGACTTCTCTCTCACCAAACCCATTAAATGCCCACTTATCCCCTTTGCCGCATGTCACTCTCTCCTTAAGACAAATGTCCCCCAACATATCCTACTCACATACTCTAATATACACTCTAGGCTATCTCTTACTCACACCCTACCTCCATACATTCACTCATATATTAGTTTAATTCCTCCTCTCATACTAATACACACACATATACAATAAATATACCAATTGAACACATACATGCAACACAGAGAAATACACACATACAGACACGGACAGGCTCAAACTACTGGGGTGGTTTTGGGGTGTTACAATACTCCCCCACTTAACAGAATTTCGTCCTCGAAATTCTTACCTGTTCCAAATAACTGAGGGTATTGTAATATCATAGCTTCTTCTGGTTCCCATGTAGCTTCTTCAATACCGTGATGTTGCCATAGAACTTTGACCAATGGTATCTGTTTATTCCGAAGCTGTCTGATTTCCCTATCCAAAATCCTTTTCGGTTCCTCATCAAAAGAAAGGTCTGGTTGAATCCGAATATCTTGCACTGGTAACACATGCGAAGAATCTGACCGATATCTCCTGAGCATAGATACATGAAAAACATCATGTAATCTAGCTAACTCCATAGGCAAAGCTAATTGATATGCTTCTAGACCTACTTTTCTCAGAATCTCATATGGCCCAATAAAATGTGGGCTTAGCTTGCCTTTCTTGCCAAAACGGAGAACCTTTCGCCACGGTGACACTTTCAAGAAAACCTTATCACCCACTTCATACTGAATATCTCTGCGCTTCAAGTTAGCATAAGAATGTTATCGGTCCTTAGCTGTTTTTAAGTTTCGTTGCACCACCCTTACTTTCTCTTCGGTATCACGCACTATATTCGGACCTATCATAGCCTTTTCTGACAGTTCAGTCCAACATACTGGGGTTCTACATTTTCGTCCATACAGTGCTTCGTAAGGGGCCATACCAATACTCACCTGATAACTGTTATTATATGCAAACTCCATCAAAGATACATACCGATCCCAGCTTCCCGAGAACTCTAAAACACAACCCCGGAGCATATCTTCCAAAACCTGAATAACCCTCTCTGACTGACCATCGGTCTGCGGATGGAAAGCAGTGCTGAAATTTAACCGTGTTCCCAAAGCTACCTGAAGTTCTTTCCAAAACTTGGATGTAAAACGAGGATCTCGGTTTGATACAATGGATAACGGAATCCCATGCAATCGGACTATCTCATCCACATACAGTTCCGCCAACTTGTCCATCGAATAATCCACTCGCACTGGTAGAAAATGCGCAGACTTCGATAATCGATCCACTATAACCCATACCGAGTCATGCTTACGCTGAGTCATGGGCAAACCAGATACAAAATCCATCGTGATGTCATCCCACTTCCATTGGGGAATGGGTAAGGGATGAAGCAATCCCGATGGTACTTGATGCTCGGTTTTCACTTGCTGACAGGTAAGGCACCTAGAAACAAATTCTGTTATCTCTCTTTTCATTCCTGGCCACTAGTAAAATTGCTTCAAATCTTGATACATCTTGTCTCCACCAGGATGCATAGTGAAGACTGATGAGTGAGCTTCCTGCAATAGCTTCTTTCTTAACTCACCCACACTAGGTACACATAACCGATTACCGTGTCTCAACACTCCTTCACTGTCTAACAAGTATTCAGTCCGCTTGCCCTCTTTCACTGCTTGACAAACACGCTGTAACACATGATCATTTAACTGAGCCTTTGCAATTTCCGATCTCAAACTTGGCTTAACTTTAAGTCGAGCAATCAAAGCACCTTCTGAATCAAATCTCCATCTACCTCGACTAGCCAATAGCACAGACATAGACTTTCTACTGAGAGCATCTGCTACCACATTAGCTTTACCCGGATGGTAGTCAATGATACAATCATAATACTTGAATAGTTCTAACCACCTCCGCTGCCTCAAATTCAACTCCTTTTGTGTTAACAAATACTTAAGACTCTTGTGATCGGTGAAAATCCTGCACGTCTCCCCATACAAGTAATGCCGCCATACCTTAAGCGCAAACACTACCGCTGCTAACTCCAGATCATGAGTCGGGTAATTCCGCTCATGAGGCTTCAACTGTCTTGATGCATAAGCTACAACTTTATTCCCTTGCATCAGAACACAACCTAACCCAATTCCCGAAGCATCACTGTACATAGTGTATTCCTTACCCGAAACCGGCTGTGTGAGCACAGGAGCTTTAACCAACAAGTCCTTTAAACGATCAAAACTGTCTTGACACTTTTCAGTCCAAACAAACTTAACATCCTTCCGAAGTAACTTGGTCAAAGGAGATGCTATCACCGAGAACCCCTGAACAAACCGTCGATAATACCCTGCTAAACCCAGAAAACTTCTCACTTCTGGCACATTCTTCGGAGGCTTCCAACTAACAATCACTTCAATTTTACTTGGATCAACATGTACACCTTCTGCTGACACCACATGTCCAAGAAAAGCCACTTCTTCCAACCAAAACTCACACTTACTGAGTTTCGCATACAGTTGATGATCCCTTAACTTTTGCAATACCAAACCAAGATGTTCCTCATGTTCCTTTCGATTTCTTGAGTACACCAAAATGTCATCAATAAATACCACAACAAACTTATCCAGATACGGTCGAAAAACTCGGTTCATCAGATCCATAAAGGTTGCAGGCGCGTTTGTCAAACCGAAGGGCATCACTAGAAATTCATAATGACCATAACGCGTCCGAAAAGCCGTCTTCGCCACATCTACTTCTTTCACCCCTAACTGGTAATAGTCTGACCTTAAATCTATCTTAGAAAATACCCCAGCTCCTTTCAACTGATCAAAGAGGTCTTCAATCCTTGGCAATGGATATTTATTCTTGATAGTCACTTTATTAAGCTGTCGATAATCAATGCACATCCGAAGGGTTCCATCTTTCTTCTTAACAAACAGCACTGGAGCGCCCCACGGTGATACACTAGGCCGAATGAATCCTTTATCCAACAACTCTTGTAACTGACTCTTCAATTCTTTCAATTCTATTGGAGCCATTCTATAAGGAGCCTTAGAAATCGGAGCTGTCACCGGCAGAATTTCTACTGACAGTTCAACTTCTCTCTCGGGAGGTAACCCCGGTAATTCTTCCGGAAAGACATCTACAAAATCTCTTACAATCGGAATGTCTTGAATCTTAACTTGACCTCTCCGAGAATCCAAAACCACCGCCAAAAAGGCTTCACATCCTTTTCTAATAAATCTTCTGGCTTTCATAGCTGATACCACATTATGCAAAGAACTACTTCCAATTCCCTTCACAACAACAGGCATTTGATCTTTATCCTTCAAAACCATTACTTTCCTATGACAATCCACCACCGCACGGTGCTTATCCAACCAATCCATCCCCAAAATAATATCAAACTCATAAAACGGCAAACAAATCAAATCCACTACAAACTCTGTACCCTGAATCTTTAAGGACACTTCCGACATACCCGATTAACTAAAACACTCTGACCCAGCGGACTGGATACACAAATCTCATATTCCATCTTTTCCTCATTACCCAAACCATCCCATAACTTACCAGAACACACATAGGAAAGGGTAGAGCCCGGGTCAATCAAAACATAAACTTCAGAATCGAGCAAAGAGAACTTACCGGCAATCACTTCGGGAGCATTCTGTTCTTCTCGGGCCTTCATAGCATAAGCTCTACCAGCTGATGGCACTGGGCGATCTACTGATTCTGAGGCTTCTCTATCTCGAGGCCGTCCACCTCGACCCCTTCCTCTACCCCGATTACGACTTCCTTGGGGTACATTAGATCCAGCTCAGCTCCCTTCCTGTTGTCCCGAAGGATCTCCATATCGACTCGGATA
The DNA here is from genome assembly GCA_947683425.1 of Excoecaria cochinchinensis. NCBI lineage: Eukaryota > Viridiplantae > Streptophyta > Magnoliopsida > Malpighiales > Euphorbiaceae > Excoecaria > Excoecaria cochinchinensis. The sequence continues at coordinate 6,120,235 of CANTUQ010000080.1, read as the reverse complement.
ATTCGCAAGTAAATGGTCCGTAGAACCACATCTGAAACAGCCTCTTGTTAACCACCGACACTCACCCCAATGTTGTTTACTACAATGGGTACATCGGGGAGGGCCATCTCCTCTACCGGAGCCCGATCCCCTTGAAGAACCCTGTCTCCTCCCTCTAGGGGCCGGACTAGCTGTAGACTCATCAGCAGGGTTTCCTTGTGATTCCCTCGGCCTCTTTCCTGAAGAAGAGCCACCTCTTGCAGATTTCCTTCTTTGAGCTTTCTCTCTCAAAATATTCTCAGAACGTTCTGCCCTCAAAGCCGCTTGAACTAACTGATAATACTTCACATTCGGAGCCGACATCAATGAAATTAACATCACCTTTAAAGATTCGTTCAAGCCTGATTCAAAATGTTGACGTCGGAACTCTTCTGTGAGAACCCTTGGTGGTGCATACTTACTCAACTTGGTAAACTCATTTTCATACTCGGCTACAGACATCGTTCTTTGCTTGAGAGTTAGAAACTGCGCCCACTTGGCATCCTTATAAGCTTTAGTTACATACCGGTTCTGAAACTCACCTTCGAAGAATTCCCATGTAATCGATTCAGGAACCTGCGGTTGACTAACCACCAACCTCCACCAATCATAAGCAGAGCCTTGTAACAAAGACAGGGCACACTCCACTTCTTCCTCCGGTGGACATCTTATCTCCCTAAGTACTCTGGATGTTTTCTCTAACCACATCTCTGCTTTATAAGATTCATCTATGCCAGTACCAAAGAAATCCTCTGCACCATGCTTTCTTAACCTCTCGATAGGTGCACTTGGCACTGTTACTCTTTCAAGTACTCTTGTCATACTCTGAAGCATCGCTTCCATCGGTCCCATAGGCACCTCAGGTCGCCCCCTAGGAGGTTGAGCCGGACCAGAAACTGAGGGATCTTGCTCTTGGGGATTAGCACTTTCCGCTGACCCCTCAAGTGATCCACGAGCAGACTCCATAACTACAAAACATAAACGCAGTGCGCATCAGGCCAACACAACTCCAACAAGCTAACTAACACACTGAAACCCATTAACACCTAACCCACTAGCTCTGATACCACCTAATGTCACACCCCAACCTATAACATGGATACTTCTACTCGTAACTAGAGCGAGAGGGATCCAAGATAGATAGGAGTGTCACACCCCACTAGTACACACTTTCAAACATTACATACATAATAACATATCCGGTATAAATAAAAAAACTTTAAGAGAAAGAAGAGGGATACAGAACAAAATGGATACTTTTATTAATATACAAAAAGAAAGTCTTTACATGTTACAATAGGTTACAAAAAGAACCAATTTACAAAAGCCCAAGATACATTGTTCCAAAGGGCTAACAAAATATTATATCAATTACAAAAGAAAGGAAAGCCTATACTATAAAACTTCCAATCTCTAGTTGCGTTGGCCTTCTAGATGCGACACGCCCAACCCACGGTAATCAAAACCTTCCACACCTACACGGATAAACACCCGTGCTAAGCGAAATCGCTTAGTGGGGAAACACAGAATGCATAACCGCCACTCACAGTGACGATGACAGAAAACATATGATAACAATACAATTATGGGCATATAATCATACATAGTTAATTCAGATATTTGCATTCTCATCCAAAGATTCTTGTACAAAACACAATGACACCTGCTTAATCATAATGAGTGGATAACGAGTACACATAGATACTTGAGAGTATCGGTATCATATTTCAAACACATAGATACCCGGAGGTATCAAAATATTCTATTTGTTTTATTCCAAATTGTTTTCACATAGAATCTTAAGAAAGATTCAGACAGAAGGATCGCAAGGATCTGATCGGGGGACCTGATCAGGGTCCAAAGTCGTACACATAGCTGCAGCGGCACATAACTCTATTAGGCATGCCTAACTATCCACTTATCCGACATTAACAGGTTATGCAAATTCTTATCATGTTTACATACATATTATCCATGTAAATAGATAGTCAAATCTTTAATGAAACTGCATGCAAAAGAAATTAAGTCATTAAACAAAAAGGAAAAGAAATCAAATTTGGAAGCTGCGTCTGTCGCGCTCGCGACAAAGACCGAAACACATCTCCCCGCCAAGTCTCGAAGGCGTCACTCTCTGTCGCGCTCGTGACGTACGTCGCGCTCGCGACAGAAGGCAACCTTCCAAGTCTATCGCGCTCGCGACCACCGCGCTCTCGCGACAGAAAGGGTCCTGCACATACTCGGAGTTTGAGCGCTCTGTCGCGCTCGCGACAGAGAGTTACCTTTCGAGCTCTCAGCATGACACTTCTCGCGCCAGCGCGAGGGCTGAAACCTCCGTGCTCTGTCGCGCTCGCGACGGTGCTGCGATCGCGACAGACACGGGTTTTTCAACTCTTACGCCCAAAATCTGCAGAAATCTCATACAATTCACATCCAAACATCCAAATTAATTCTAAACCTTAAAATTAAGCAACGCAAGCATTCACAACTCCTAACATGATTAAAAACCCAGCTTTACGACCATTTATGTCAATTAAATCAAGTCGATTACATGTCCAATTGCAAGAATTTCCAAAACAGCACATTTAACAACAATTACCACTATTCACATAATTTCTCACAAATCCTTCAACAATATTCATTCTCTAGCATCTCATATCATGTTTAATGTAATTTAAATTACAACAACACAACTTACAACCCCAATCAAAACCAAAAGCATAATTATCCAACTCAATTCATATATATACATAAAAGATGAACATTCCCAAACCTTCTCTCCTTAGCTCCTATTCGCGAGCTCTGCTCCCGCTAGCGATTTCTTTTCCTTTCGCAGGTCTAGGAGCCTCCTCTGAACCACAAACCCACCATAACCAAGATCAATTCTAAAACAACCCATAAACAAATACATATAAACTAAAACCTAGAGAAGAGGAAGAAGAAGAATCTAAAACACCCATAACCCCAACTCACCTTTAAACTTCAAAAATCACAAGCTAAGCAACTCAATCTACTCAAGGGAAAGGAGAGGGAGCAAGATCGGGCCAAGAAGAAGGAAAAACAAAGAAGAAAGAAGAAGAAAAGAGGAAAATGGCGTGAAGAAGAGAGGGAGAACGGGAAACCACAAGGAAAGGGCTGACTTCTCTCTCACCAAACCCATTAAATGCCCACTTATCCCCTTTGCCACATGTCACTCTCTCCTTAAGACAAATGTCCCCCAACATATCCTACTCCCATACTCTAATATACACTCTAGGCTATCTCTTACTCACACCCTACCTCCATACATTCACTCATACATTAGTTTAATTCCTCCTTTCATACTAATACACACACATATACAATAAATAAACCAATTTAACACATACATGCAACACAGAGAAATAAACGCATACAGACACGGACAGGCTCAAACTACTGGGGTGGTTTTGGGGTGTTACAACTAATCCTATAATCATTTGATAACCCTAAACATGTAGGGTATAAATCACGGAAACATTCCGGGATAATACGGGTTCATTCCGGGGAGTAAAACAGTAACAAAATATACAATTTAGTCAAGGGGAAGGGTCAGGGGTTGACCCGTGGCAACTAGAAGCTCAAAAAGGAGAAGAAAAAGCCTAAAATGAGGTGTTCTGTCGTGAGGTCGCGACATGTGTCGCGCTCGCGACAGAAGCTCCGCTTTGGTGCCTCACAAGACTGCTTTTTACCCTAAACTTGTATCATCTAAATGAACCTCTAAACGTCTTGTTTTGGAAAAACGTTCTTCTTAACAATTGTTCTCTAGGATGTTAGATTTCAAATGGGAGAAGTTTTAGGTCGTTTAGACATCTATAACAAAAGATGTGGTCTAAACAACTTATATTGTTCCAGTGAACCCGCCAGAACAGGGTCACCCACGTTTTAATTACTTTTTGGGATACCTATGGCCAGAATTAGCTCAAGCACCCTCTTAGACATTTTTAGATACGGATCTTATCTTTCAGATTCAATTAGAATAAACACAATTAGAGTCCTATAACTCTACTTATGACAAATACAATACACAGGGGTCTAATGATAAATAAGCAGAATTTCGCAACATCAAATTCTTTTATCAACACAAACACTCAAATGATCAGGTTACATACTTATAAACATATATACACATGTCATGAGCACTGTAAGCAATCAAAATGAACATCTTGAGCTAATTAAAGCTCATCAAGCATCTCTTTATTTCAACATGTCTCTATTCAAACATTTTTCATCTAAACACATGCAAAATTAACAAGATCACACTCGATCCCTACCTTAGGTGGCTTAACCGCTTCTCTCTAATTGATTCCGAGCTTCTCCTTTTCCTTGTCCATAACTCTCATGCAAAACCAGACTAAAACACTTAGGTTAACCCTCTTTTCACTTTAAATCAAAAACAAAGAGAAAAAGGAGGTCAGATCGGAAAACAAATCCAACTTACCTTCTTGAAGAGACCTAATCAAGCCCCTTCTACACTCTCTTTAACCAATCCAAGGGATTCTCTTGAGAAGCAAATACAAATGAAAAAAAGAAAAGCAACAAAAGATGAAGAGAGGAAAAGCACGGCAAAATTCAAAGCAAAGGAACCCAAAAGAAAAGCTATAGGCCAAAAGTAGGAAATGTTAAGAAATAAGAGGAAGGGAATGGCCGGTCAATGCAAATCCAAAGCTAAAGAATTCCATACTTTCCCACTTACCTCATTAAAGGCCAACTAACCTAATTAATGCCATCTACCAATTAAAAACATACTTATCCTTTTTATTTTATGTAATAATATCCAACTCTTGCCACATGTCTCACTCCTACGCTGCCACTTGTCAACCTCCTACGCCGCCATGTGTCACTCTCCTACGATGACACTTGGCACACTCTTACAATGCTACTTGTCAAACTCTTATGCCGCCACTTGTCACTCTTATACGATGCCACGTGTCAACTCCCTACAATTCCAAGTCTCTTAGTCCCACTTATGCACACATCTCGCGAGGGGGTTCTGTCGCGCTCGCGACAGAATACTCATGCCCGCACCAACCAGCTGAAGTTCGAAAACCCCTGGAGGGCTCTGTCGCGCCCGCGACTCTTGTCGCGCTCGCGACAGAACTCTCGCACACAAAACTTACCTTTTTCGAACAAAACTCTGTAATTTTTTCTAGGGCCACTTTGGGGTGTGACAAATAATAAATAAAATAATAATAATAATAATAATATAAATGATAATGATAATAATAATAATAATAATAATAATAATAATAATAATAATAATAATTACATAATAATGGTAGTATGTAATAATAATAATAATAATATAAATAATATTAATATTAATAAATAAAATAAAATAAAAAAATATAACCCACTTACCTGCTGCCTCGCCGGAGCCGCCGGAGGCTCGCCGGTGGTTGACAATGCGGTCAACGAAGGATAGATCGCGGCGCCAGGAGTTCGTCGCCGCCGGTCACGCATGTCACACCCCAAATCGGGCCTGGTCGGATTTGGCATACTAAGTCAAGATTTCAAGGGTAAATCGTTAATTGGTGCATGAGAATATTGGACATTAAGGAATTTAATGCATCAATTAATCTAATATGTTAGTGGAGGTAGTATCTAGTGAAGTGTGAGTATTGTACCAAGACATTAAAATATCTACTTAAGTAACTATGGTGTAGGTATGTGTATGGTGCATTGGTGTATGGAAGTCAAAGATATTTTATTTGGACTAACAGGAGGCTGCCATGTGGCTTGTGTATTTGTGCAATTAGTGAGAAAAGAAGAAAAAGGAAAAGAATGAGAGGAGGAGGCAGATCACGTTTTGCCCTCTTCTCCCCCTCTTCCCGTTCTCCTTCTTCTTTCTTCTTTCTTCTTGCTCTTCATCCCCTAGTTTTGTGTATGAGTTGAAGTAGAATTGGAAGACTTAGAAGCTGCTTTGAACAGGTAAGTTGGGGTTTTAGGGTTTCCTGCATTTTTGGGTTCTCTCTTCTTCTTCTTCTGGTTTTTTTGAGTTAGGGTTTGATTAAGAGATTTGTGGGTTTTGCTTGTGCAAGTAATTGGTGACAAGAAGAAAGACAAAGGAAAAGGGAAGGTTCAAGCTTGAAGAGAACAACTGAGTTGTGCTTCAAAGAGGTTTGGGAGTCTCTGTATTTTGATGCTTTGTGTATGTTGCGAAATGTTGATTTATTTGGTTGATAATTGAATGGGTTATGTGTTGCATGTTGTAAAACTACTATGAGTTTGATTTGATTCAAATTATGCTTTTGAATTTGGAGTTGATGGAAGGCAACGTGATGGGAATGAGTTACTGTCATTTTTCTGACTTCTGCAAATTTGAGTTTTTGATTTAGCTAAAATCTGTTTTGAATGGATCTTTGTTGAAGGGGTGTTTCTATACTGTTTTTACATTAACTTTGAGTGCTGGAAGAGTGTAATTTCAGCCAAAAATTTAATTGTGTTTAAGATGGGATGATTTTCTAGGAATTCTGGGTTCTGTATGAATTTCACAATGTTAGGGTTTTTGCAAATAGAATCGGGGAGGAAGAAGGCAAGTGAGCAGCTCACGAGACGTGAGCAATGCTCACGATGCGTGAGCAAGGCTCACGGGTCGTGAGCAACCTTCACGACTCGTGATGGTTGCTCAGGACTCCCTTTTCGGCTTTTCTATTTTGCCCTTTTCCCCCACATGACCAGTTTTCTTATAAAATGACTTTCAAATGTTTTTATGGCTTTTTCCTCTACTGTGTGCTATATTGCCTTGCTTATGTGAATGGTTATCCTAATTTATTTGCGATTAATAATATGTTATCCATGATAAGTTATATGTGGTATTTTTGGAATGAGTTTTGGATTATAGTGATCCTGTTAAGTGATTTTGGGATTTAAACTATATGGTTTGGATTTAGATATGTTAATTGTTGTGATTTGTATTGCATGTCGTATTTCGAATGCGAAGGAATTATGAATGCCAAGCTCATGATTATTTAGTCTCGAACATGTTATATTAAAATGTGAAATATGTTATACATATCTTTAATCAGATCCTTCTTTAAGAATAACATGCTATGCTTAAATATATATTGTATTATTCCATGATTAAGATTATGCGTCATTAATCGTTGGTATAATATGGTTCCACATTTAATTCTGATATGTTTTAGAATATTGAATAGTGCTAAAGTGTGTTGATTGAATTATAATGCATGCTTCATAATATGAATTGTATGAGGTATGATTGATATTATGAACATATGTATTTGTCTATTAGACTCTGGATTATGCATGATGACCTATATATGTATATATATAGATATATATATATATATATATACATATATATATTGTGAATCGACACATGATTTGGATGATGCACGTGGATAGTGTAAACTTATTTATATGCCTATCATACTCAGTATGGTGCATGATGAACTATGTCATGTGACTTGAAACATGCTTTCGCTTATGTATGACCTGCGAGAGTCAGTCTAGTGGATAGTTAGGCATGCCTAATAGAGTTCTTTAGTTGCAGCCCTCTGGACATTTGGACCCTGATCAGGTCCCCTGTGTGGTTCCTCGCGAACCTTTAATGTGTTTGGATCTTGTTTAAGGTCCCCTTAGAAAATGTTTTTGAATGTGAAAAATGATGTTGCTTTTCGATTCGTACCCGTAAGGTACCGCCATGTAACACCCCCTTCCCATACGTAGGCGTTCCCATCCGATAAGGAGTGAGATGCCGTATGAGACAAGGTGTCACCAAACAGATACAAAGCAAAGTATACATCCATTCATAACATACATTCAGAAATACAGAATAATTAAAAACTTTACATGCAGAAAGCAAAAGCTGATCATGCATTACTATAATTAAACTATTACAATAATGATCAGATCAACAAGCTGATATAAATAATATTACATATACAAAATATAGATACAAAAGCGGAAGCTGATACAGAGAGTTCTATACAAAAAGAATCAATAACTGATACAAAACTGAGCCCTACACTAGTCCCTTCTGTGTTGGCTTGATGACGGCGACTCTCTCAAAGCAAAACGCCTTCCGCACCTGCATGGGTAAAAACACCGTGCTAAGCGATAAAACGCTTAGTGGGGAAACACACATAAATTATGGACGGCCACTCACAGTGGTCGTCAAGGCATAACACATTCACAATGGCAGAATGCAAGGACTGTTGCATAATTCATATAAACATGCCCGTATTTAAATACCATACTTTCAGAATCTCATCATCATATGCATTACAGAATAAACCAACATGTATTTCATCATTAAACTCATTCAGATATTCCATTCAAAGCCATATCAGATCAGAACATTTCCATTAACATTTAAAGAATACCTGCTGACTCTAGACAGTGGATAACGAGTGAACTGAGGGTACCTTACGGGTACGAATCGAATACTGAGGGTACCTCACAGGTACAAGTCAAATATTATATCATTTATCAAAACATGTTATTTATATACTGAGGTAATCTTAAACAAGATTCTATACTGAAGGGTTCGCGAGGAACCAAACGGGGACCTGATCGGGGTCCAATCTGAACTGAGGGCTGCAGCTAAAAGACTCTATTAGGCATGCCTAACTATCCACTTACTTGACTCTAGCAGGTTATGCGTCAAACTGATCACATTTCAGGATATAGAGTATAATTCATCAGAAAATCATGCTATCACGCATATCGAAGCATCAAACAATAAGACATGCACCATACAACAGTAAAGTCCATTCTGAAGAAATACCAAATTCAGTTCTGAGTTAAAAACCAGGAAATTTCGGAAAAACGAGCTGAGCGGAGAAACGGGCGAGATCGGCTGGTCACTGGGCGCGACTGGCCTTCTCAACAGGCAGGTCACGGCGTGACCGAAGGTCACGCGACGTGACTTGCTTGTTCCTCGCCGGTCCCGTTGCGTGATCTCCACAAATCACGCAATGCTCTCGCAGGTCACGGCGTGACTGGACGTCACGACTCGTGACGTGCTTCTCCCTTTCTCAGATCACGTCGCGTGATCTTACAGATCACGCAACGCCTCTTCTTCGCAGGTCGCACGACGTGACCGAAGATCACGTCGCGTGACTTGCTTGTTCTTCAGCTGGTCACGCGACTGGCTTCTCAGCAGGCAGGTCACGGCGTGACCGAGGGTCATGTCTCGTGACTTGCCTTCTTCCGTAGCGAGTCACGCGACATGAAGAAATTCAACAGTACTTCGACTTTTCCAGAATTTTCAGAATTCTCAGAACAACAATTTCAATCCCAATTTGATTTTAAACCATACAAACCTGTCTTTACCTTCCAGAAATCATCTCAATTCACATAATCAATATACATGCAACTCAATTTAGCATTTAAACAACCAAATCAAGACTAATTGATTCAAGCTCTTCAAGAACATATAAACCCTAGAATTCACAGTAAACATCAAAATCGCACAAATCACAATCAAATATTCCCAAACCTGGATTCTAATCTTCTAACACTTAGCTCCACTAGGTCCAGCAACCTCTTTCCCCTTTGGATCACGTGGAGCCTCAGCTAGAACACAAACACAGTAAATTCAACCCTAGGTTAAACCTAAACTCAAGGAAGAAGATGAAGTAAATAAAACAACTAGATGAGAGAATTCAATTACTTACTAGAGAGAATGCAAGGAGAGGATTAATTTCACCAATAAGACCTTGAATCAATAATACAGTACTTGGGAATGAAGAAAGTGAAGAAGAAGAAAGTGAGTGAGAAAGAACGTGAATCTGTAAGTTCCTTTTCTCTCATTCCCTTTTCTTTTCTTTTCTTTATTCTAAATATGTATCAATCTCCTATTGGTGAAACTAATCACTCACACCAATCTAAAATGCATTACACACACCCTAAGTAACCTCATTTAAATGCACCCTACAATGGTATATGTACGTGCACACAAATGCAACTCATTTAACTCTCACCTTAATACCATGTATGCACCCACACAATAATAAAACCCCAAAATCATACATTATTACTAAAGTACCCTTATGAAATGCCGAACACATGCGAATGCTTACACATACAGACAGACAGACAGACGGACAGACAGGCTCATTCTACTAGGGGGCAAATGGGGTGTGACAACTCTCCCCTACTAATAAGAATTTCGTCCTCGAAATTCTCACCTGAACTGAATAACTGTGGATACTAAGCTCTCATGGATTCCTCTAGTTCCCAAGTCGCTTCTTCAACTCCATGATGAAACCATAACACTTTAACCAACGGAATCTGCTTATTTCTCAACTGCCTCACCTCTCGGGCTAAAATAGCTCGCGGTTCCTCATCATAAGAGTAGTCTGGCTGAACCTGGATATCCTGAACTGACAGAACATGCGAAGGATCTGATCTGTACCGACGAAGCATCGAAACGTGGAACACATCATGTAACTTTGCTAACTCCATCGGTAAATCCAATCTGTAGGCTACAGGTCCTACCTTAGCCAAAATCTCATAAGGTCCAATAAAACGAGGACTCAGCTTACCCTTCTTTCCAAATCGAAGCACTCTCCTCCAAGGAGAAACTTTAAGGAAAACTTTGTCCCCGATCTCAAAATGCACATCTTTCCTTTTCAAATTGGCATAAGACTTCTGTCGATCTTTGGCTGCCTTCAAATTCCGCTGCACTACTCTGATTTTCTCTTCAGTATCTCTAACCAAGTCTGGTCCAATCATAGATCTCTCGGATAGCTCGGTCCAACAAATCGGAGTCCTACACTGACGACCATACAAAGCCTCATATGGTGCCATACCAATACTCGACTGGAAACTGTTGTTGTAGGCAAACTCCATCAACGATACATATCTGTCCCAACTGCCCGGAAAGTCCAAAGCACAAGCCCTCATCATATCCTCCAGAATCTGAATAACTCGCTCTGACTGACCATCGGTCTGAGGATGAAACGCTGTACTGAAGTTCAACCTAGTGCCCAAAGCTCTCTGTAACTCCTTCCAAAACTTGGAAGTAAACCTCGGATCCCGATCTGACACTATGGACAAAGGCACACCATGCAACCGAACTATCTCATCCACATAGATACTGGCTAATCTGTCCATGGAGTAGTCCACTCTAACCGGCAGAAAGTGAGCTGATTTTGTAAGCCGATCCACAATAACCCAAACCGAATCATGCTTCCTTTGAGTCAAAGGTAAACCAGAAACAAAGTCCATGGTGATATCATTCCATTTCCACTCAGGAATGGATAAAGGCATAAGCAAACCTGAAGGAACTTGATGCTCAGCCTTTACCTGCTAACAAGTCAAGCACTTGGAAACAAAATCCACTATATCACGCTTTATACCGGACCACCAATAGAATTGCTTCATGTCTCGGTACATCTTCTCACTGCCCGGATGCATAGTAAAGACTGAACTATGCGCCTCACTCAAGAGCTGTCTCCTCAAATCCTCAGACTCTGGCACACACAAACGATCTCTGAACATAAGTACCTCATCCTGAACTGAGAACTCTGATGGCTTACCCGATCTAACCTCATGCACAATCTGCTGAAGCCTCTGGTCATCTCTCTGAGCATCCACTATCCTCTGTCTCAAAGTGGGCTTCACACGCAACTGGGCAAGCAAAGCCCCATCTGAACCAAATCGCCATCTGAATCGCTTCAAGAACAAAGCTGAAACTGACTTACGACTCAAAGCATCTGCAACTACATTGGCCTTACCAGGATGGTAATCCACAATGCAGTCGTAGTCCTTAAACAACTCAAGCCATCTGCGCTGTCTCATGTTCAACTCTTTCTGTGAAAGGAAGTACTTCAAACTCTTGTGGTCCGAGAAGATCCTACACTTTTCCCCATACAAGTAATGACGCCAAATCTTCAAAGCAAAGATCACAGCTGCCAACTCTAAATCATACGTCGGATAGTTCTTCTCATGTGGCTTCAACTGACGAGAAGCATAAGCCACTACTTTACCCTCCTGCATCAGCACGCATCCAAGACCAACTCCAGAAGCATCACTATAAATAACAAACTCCTTACCCGAGATGGGTTGAGTAAGGATAGGAGCCTCAACAAGCAACTGCTTTAACCGATCAAAACAAGACTGACACCTGTCTGACCACTCAAATCTAACTCCTTTCCTCAACAATCTAGTCATAGGAGCAGCAATCACAGAAAATCCCTTAACGAACCGACGGTAGTAACCTGCTAAGCCGAGGAAACTCCTCACCTCCTGAACATTTCGAGGCACTTTCCAATCAACTATCGCCTCAATCTTGGCTGGATCAACCTGAATACCTCTAGCTGAAATAATGTGACCCAAGAATGACACTTCTCGAAGCCAGAAATCACACTTGCTAAGCTTAGCAAACAAATGATGCTCTCTCAACATCTGCAAAACCAATCTGAGATGCTCCTCTTGCTCACTCACATTCTTGGAATACACCAAGATGTCATCAATGAACACTACTACAAATCGATCTAAGTATGGTCTAAACACACGGTTCATCAGATCCATAAAAGCCGCTGGAGCATTAGTCAAACCAAACGGCATCACAAGAAACTCATAGTGACCATACCTAGTCCGAAATGCAGTCTTCACCACATCTGCATCCTGAACCCGTAGCTGGAAGTACCCTGATCGAAGATCTATCTTGGAAAAGACACCCGCACCTCGAAGCTGATCAAATAAATCCTCAATCCTAGGCAAAGGATACTTGTTCTTCACTGTAACTTTATTAATCTGGCGGTAGTCAATGCACATCCGCAGGGATCCATCTTTCTTCTTGACAAACAGCACTGGAGCTCCCCAAGGAGATATGCTAGGTCGAATAAACCCCTTATCCAATAACTCTTGTAACTGAGATTTAAGTTCCCTCAACTCTACAGGAGCCATCCGATAAGGTGCTCTCGAAATAGGTGCAGTACCTGGCATAATCTCAATGGACAACTCAACCTCCCTCTCAGGAGGCAAACCAGGCAACTCGCTCGGGAACACATCACTAAACTCCCGCACTACTGGAATATCCTCAATCTGAACCTGATCCCTCCTGGAATCTAACACAACTGCTAGAAAAGCCTCACAACCTTTCCTGATGAATCTCTTAGCTTGCATCGCAGAAATAGCATTATTCAACGAACTAGCACCCAAACCTTTCAGAAACACAAGAGACTGACTTCTATCCCGAAGTACAATTGTCTTCCTATGGCAATCCACTACAGCCCGATGCTTTCCCAACCAGTCCATACCCAGAATCAAGTCAAACTCTCTGAAGGGTAACTCAATCAGATCCGCTGGAAGCACAGCTCCCTCAACAATTAGAGGACAACTCCTAAAAACTCTACTCACACTGACACTATGCCCTAATGGACTGGTCACACAAATCTCATAATCTAACTGATCAACTGAATGCAACTTATCAATAATTCTATCTGTGCACAAATATGAGTGTGTGGAACCAGGATCAATTAGAGCATACAACTCAGTGTCATGGAGTAGGAACTTACCAGCAATAACGTCAGGCGCATCCTGCTCATCTCTGGCTCTCATAGCATAAGCTCTAATGGCACCCTGAGGAGGATGCTCAACAGTCTCAGAAGTAGCTCCCTCTCTATGCCGACCACCTCTACCTCGACCTCGGCCTCTGCCACGGGTAGCCTGAGAAGCATTCGAACTGACCCTACTGCTCTCTCTCTGGGAACCTGAATCCTCCTGTAACCTCGGACAACCAGCCAACTGATGCTCTGAACTCCCACATCTGAAGCATGCACCGGAGAGCCACCTACACTCACCCCGATGTGACTTACTACAATGAGGACAAACTGGTGTAGTCTCAGCTCTACCACCCCTACCAGAACCTGACACAGCTGTAGAACCCTGACGTCTACCTCTAGAAGCCGGACCAGATGCTGACTCATCCTGTGGGTTCCTAGATCTCTTACTCGAAGAAGATCCTCCACGAGAAGAACTCCTCCTCTGAGCTCTCTCTCTCATCACAGTCTCAGACAACTCAGCTCTCACTGCAGCCTCCACTATCTGATAATAGCAAACCCCAGGTATACACATCAAGGAAATCAAAGCAATCTTCAGAGACTCATTTAACCCTGCCTCGAAATGCTTGCATCTAAAGTCATCAGTCATAACTCCTCGTGGGGCATAGCGAGACAATCTATTGAACTCTTTCTCATAATCTGCTACAGACAAAGCCCTCTGCTTCAAACTCAAGAACTGCGCCCATCTCGAATCTCTATAGGTCTGAGTGATGTACTTCTTTATGAACTCACCCTCAAAGAACTCCCAGGTAATCGGATCCGGTAGCTGAGGATGCCTGCAAACCAACTCCCACCACTCAAAAGCAGACCCCTGAAGAAGAGCTAATGCACACTCTGCCTGCTGGTCGGGAGGACACCGAATCTCTCTCAAGGCACGCTTCACTTTATCTAACCATCTCTCTGCAGTCTCAGACTCATTCAAACCGGTACCATAGAAATCCTCAACTCCTGCCCTCCTCAGATTCTCCATAGGTGCTCTAGGAGCAGTCACTCTCTCCAAAACCCTAGCCATGTCCTGATGCAGTCTAAACATAGCCTCAAAGGGCATGGCTGCGGCCTCGGGCTGAACCCTAGCATGCTGAGCCGACACAGTAACAGAAATAGACTGATCTACAACTGGAGGATTCACACTCTCGGCGGATTCCTCACGCGCACCATGAGCAGAATTAGAAGCCATCTAAACAAACAAGAAACAACCGTATCAGCCAACACAGATCTAGACACATACACATCTAAGAAACTCAGAACAATCATAACAACACCCAGAAACGCCTAAACCTATGCTCTGATACCACTAACTGTAACACCACCTTCCCATACGTAGGCGTTCCCATCCGATAAGGAATGAGATGCCGTATGAGACAAGGTGTCACCAAACAGATACAAAGCAAAGTATACATCCATTCATAACATACATTCAGAAATACAGAATAATTAAAAACTTTACATGCAGAAAGCAAAAGCTGATCATGCATTACTATAATTAAACTATTACAATAATGATCAGATCAACAAGCTGATATAAATAATATTACATATACAAAATATAGATACAAAAGCGGAAGCTGATACAGAGAGTTCTATACAAAAAGAATCAATAACTGATACAAAACTGAGCCCTACACTAGTCCCTTCTGTGTTGGCTTGATGACGGCGACTCTCTCAAAGTAAAACGCCTTCCGCACCTACACGGGTAAAAACACCGTGCTAAGCGATAAAACGCTTAGTGGGGAAACACACATAAATTATGGACGGCCACTCACAGTGGTCGTCAAGGCATAACACATTCACAATGGCAGAATGCAAGGACTGTTGCATAATTCATATAAACATGCCCGTATTTAAATACCATACTTTCAGAATCTCATCATCATATGCATTACAGAATAAACCAACATGTATTTCATCATTAAACTCATTCAGATATTCCATTCAAAGCCATATCATATCAGAACATTTCCATTAACATTTAAAGAATACCTGCTGACTCTAGACAGTGGATAACGAGTGAACTGAGGGTACCTTACGGGTACGAATCGAATACTGAGGGTACCTCACAGGTACAAGTCAAATATTATATCATTTATCAAAACATGTTATTTATATACTGAGGGAATCTTAAACAAGATTCTATACTGAAGGGTTCGCGAGGAACCAAACGGGGACCTGATCGGGGTCCAAACTGAACTGATGGCTGCAGCTAAAAGACTCTATTAGGCATGCCTAACTATCCATTTACTTGACTCTAGCAGGTTATGCGTCAAACTGATCACATTTCAGGATATAGAGTATAATTTATCAGAAAATCATGCTATCACGCATATCGAAGCATCAAACAGTAAGACATGCATCATACAACAGTAAAGTCCATTCTGAAGAAATACCAAATTCAGTTCTGAGTTAAAAACCAGGAAATTTCGGAAAAACGAGCTGAGCGGAGAAACGGGCGAGATCGGCTGGTCACTGGGCGCGACTGGCCTTCTCAACAGGCAGGTCACGCGACGTGACTTGCTTGTTCCTCGCCGGTCCCGTTGCGTGATCTCCACAAATCACGCAATGCTCTCGCAGGTCACGGCGTGACTGGACGTCACGACTCGTGACGTGCTTCTCCCTTTCTCAGATCACGTCGCATGATCTTACAGATCACGCAACGCCTCTTCTTCGCAGGTCGCACGACGTGACCGAAGATCACGTCGCGTGACTTGCTTGTTCTTCAGCTGGTCACGCGACTGGCTTCTCAGCAGGCAGGTCACGGCGTGACCGAGGGTCACGTCTCGTGACTTGCCTTCTTCCGTAGCGAGTCACGCGACATGAAGAAATTCAACAGTACTTCGACTTTTCTAGAATTTCCAGAATTCTCAGAACAACAATTTCAATCCCAATTTGATTTTAAACCATACAAACCTGTCTTTACCTTCCAGAAATCATCTCAATTCACATAATCAATATACATGCAACTCAATTTAGCATTTAGACAACCAAATCAAGACTAATTGATTCAAGCTCTTCAAGAACATATAAACCGTAGAATTCACAGTAAACATCAAAATCGCACAAATCACAATCAAATATTCCCAAACCTGGATTCTAATCTTCTAACACTTAGCTCCACTAGGTCCAGCAACCTCTTTCCCCTTTGGATCACGTGGAGCCTCAGCTAGAACACAAACACAGTAAATTCAACCCTAGGTTAAACCTAAACTCAAGGAAGAAGATGAAGTAAATGAAACAACTAGATGAGAGAATTCAATTACTTACTAGAGAGAATGCAAGGAGAGGATTAATTTCACCAATAAGACCTTGAATCAATAATACAGTACTTGGGAATGAAGAAAGTGAAGAAGAAGAAAGTGAGTGAGAAAGAACGTGAATCTGTAAGTTCCTTTTCTCTCATTCCCTTTTCTTTTCTTTTCTTTATTCTAAATATGTATCAATCTCCTATTGGTGAAACTAATCACTCACACCAATCTAAAATGCATTACACACACCCTAAGTAACCTCATTTAAATGCACCCTACAATGGTATATGTACGTGCACACAAATGCAACTCATTTAACTCTCACCTTAATACTGTAACACCCCTTACCCATACGTAGGCGATCCTATCCGATATGGAGTAAGATGCCGTAGGAGTAAAGGTGCCACCACACAGATACAGAAATACACATACAACAATACAGGGTAATTTAAAACTTTACAATACCATTCAAAGAAGCTGATCATGCATTAATATAATAGAAGCATTACATTACTGTTCTGATCAATTGAGAGAAACAACAGATAATTACATATCCCAAAATTACAATTACAAAAGCGGAAGCTAATACAAAATCATATGAGAGTTCTATACAAAAAGAATCATAAAGCTACAAAAATAAGCCCTACACTAAGATCCTGCTGTGTTGGCTTTGATGGCGACGACTCTCCCAAAAGCGACTCCTTCCACACCTGCACGGGTAACACACCGTGCTAAGTGATAAACGCTTAGTGGGGAAAACACACATAGCATAAAGACAACCATTCACAACGGTCGTCAAGGCAATTCACATGCATAAGTACATATAGCCATTCACTAAAAAGATTCATATCAATAATCGTATTCTTATTATAGATGGTACTTTTCATCATTGAATCCATAAGGATAAAACATGTCATTGCTCCTATAACAATTCATATAAGTACTTTAAGCATTGAAAACCCTGCTGACTCAAAGTAGTGGATAACGAGCGAACAGAAAGTACTTTACGAGTACCAATCGAATACGAAAACCATTTTAACTTTTCATTCACAAACATTTCCAGAAGGACCTTAAACAAGATCCAAACACAATACAGAAGTTCGCGAGGAACAAAGCGGGGACCTGATCGGGGTCCAAACAGAAATACAGAAGCTGCAGCAAAGACTCTATTAGGCATGCCTAACTATCCACTGACTAGACTCTAGCAGGTCATACATCAACCATTCAATCCATTTCATAATTTCCAAAAATCATCATCGTCAAATGAGCATCATCATACCATAGTTACACTTGCATATTATTTATAAAATACCAAGCATAAATCTCATAACTGCAAAAGTATACTGAAGTTCAAAACACAAGCAAGAAAGAAAGTTCATTCAGCATACAGGGACTGTCGCGCTCGCGATGCCTGTCGCGCTCGCGACAGAGACCAAAGTCTCATCGCTGCGCGCGCGCGACAGATTTCGCGACCGCGGGGAGGACGGAAGAGCCAGGCTCTGTCGCGCTCGCGACGGATGTCGCGATCGCGACAGAAGGCAAAGGGTGCTGTCGCGATCTCGCGACGGATCGCGTGGTCGCGATGACACTTTGCAATAATACTCTCTGTCGCGATCGCGACAGTTGTCGCGCTCGCGACAGAAGGTATACAACACTTCGGCTGTCGCGGCTCGCGGCGGATGTCGCGTGCTCTCGACAACGAAGTTCCCACAACAGCTCTCTGTCGCGATCGCGACAGTTGTCGCGATCGCGACAGCGTCGGGATTTCGAAAATCTGCAGAAATTCTGCAGATTTTCCTCTTCCATTTCCTCCTCCAAGCAAACAAATCTCAATCAAATGTCTCTTACCTCAGTTCCAGCCATCCATTAACATCATCAACCGTGTCATAACATTTATTCACAATAAATTTCATTCTATCCATAAATTTACACATTCAATTTCATGAATCAATCAAAAACCCCATTTATGCATTAAACCACATCAATTCTAAAATTCCATAATTTAACTCATACATTTGCAAGAATCACACTTCAAAGCAAATACCCATATCATAAACATCAAAATAAAGAACATCTAACAACCTAATTCCATGAACCCATCAAGAACACACTCATGAACATTTTCACATAAAAAGGAAGAAATTCCCAAACCTCAAAAATCCTTAGCTCCTAGTGTTTAGTTCCGCTTGATCCCGCGACTTCCTTGCCTTTAGGATCCCGGGGAGGCTCAACTAGGAAACCCAACCAAGAACAAGCAAACAAAACCAAAATCCAATCTTCAAACCCAATCCGAAAATAAGAAAGAGAAGAAGATGGAAAAACTTAAACAAAGGCAAAATGGATGCATACAACTTACCAATGAACACTAAGAGATGATCAAATCCCACTAGCAGACCTTGAATCTCAACCAAAGTCCAAGAGAAGAAGAAAAGAAGAAGAAAAGAAGAAGGGCGGCGTGAGGAACGGGAAACACAAATGAAGAAATCTGATTTTTCCCTTCTTTTCTTTTCCTTTTCTTTTCTTAACCCTAGACACATGTCAAGATCCTAGTGGAGGGATTTGGTCACTCACACCCTAGCTAAGTGCATCACACACACACACAAAATCCTCTCAACTAAAACATACCCTACACTTGTATGTACATCTCACACAATGAAACTCTCATGAACACACACACCACCATGGTGCACTTGAGCACACACAAAACTAACCCAACTAACTCACACCATGGCACCATGCATGCACTCACATGCTAACAAAGCTCTTAAAACATGCAGAAATTACCAAAATGCCCTTATTATACAAAATTATGCAAATGCACACACATACAAAATAGCTCATTCAACTAGGGGGCAAACGGGGTGTGACAACTCTCCCCTACTAACAAGAATTTCGTCCTCGAAATTCTCACCTGAACTGAACAAATGCGGGTACTGCAATCTCATCGACTCCTCCGGTTCCCAAGTTGCTTCCTCAACCCCATGGTGATTCCACAAAACCTTGACCAAAGGAATCTGCTTATTCCTCAGCTGTCTTACTTCCCGAGATAAGATAGCTCTAGGCTCCTCATCGTAGGAAAAATCTGATTGCACCTGAACTTCTTAAACCGACAAAACATGGGAAGGATCCGATCTATACCGACGGAGCATCGAAACGTGAAACACATCATGAAGTTTTGACAATTCCATCGGCAAAGCTAGTCTGTAAGCCATTGGACCCACTCTTGCTAATACCTCATACGGACCAATGAAGCGAGGACTAAGCTTCCCTTTCTTTCCAAATCGAAGCACTTTTCTCCAAGGAGACACTTTAAGAAAAACTTTGTCCCCAACTTCAAACTGCACATCCTTCCTCTTCAGGTTAGCATAAGACTTCTGTCGATCCTTGGCCACTTTCAGATTCTGTTGCACAATTCTGATCTTTTTCTCGGTATCTCTAACCAGATCTGGCCCAATCACTGACCTCTCAGACAACTCTGTCCAACAAACAGGAGTCCTACACTGACGTCCGTACAGAGCTTCATATGGTGACATACCAATGCTTGACTGAAAACTGTTGTTGTAGGCAAATTCCATCAATGATACGTACTTGTCCCAGCTACC
The DNA here is from genome assembly GCA_947683425.1 of Excoecaria cochinchinensis. Lineage (NCBI taxonomy): Eukaryota > Viridiplantae > Streptophyta > Magnoliopsida > Malpighiales > Euphorbiaceae > Excoecaria > Excoecaria cochinchinensis. The sequence continues at coordinate 6,099,823 of CANTUQ010000080.1, read as the reverse complement.
CGGAAAGTCCAAAACACAAGCCCTCATCATATCCTCTAAGATCTGAATCACACGCTCGGACTGACCATCTGTCTGCGGATGAAATGCTGTACTGAACTTTAGCTTGGTACCCAAAGCCCGCTGCAACTCTTTCCAGAACTTAGATGTGAACCTTGGGTCCCTGTCAGAAACTATGGACAAAGGCACTCCATGCAACCGAATTATCTCATCTACATACACACTGGCCAATCTACTCATCGAGTAATCCATCCTAACTGGTAGAAAGTGAGCAGACTTCGTGAGTCGATCCACAATTACCCAAACAGAGTCATGCTTCCTCTGAGACAAAGGCAATCCTGAGACAAAATCCATGGCGATGTCATCCCACTTCCACTCGGGAACGGACAAAGGCGTGAGCAATCCAAAAGGAACCTGGTGCTCAGCCTTGACCTGCTGACAAGTCAGGCACTTGGATACAAAGTCCACTATGTCCCTCTTCATACCAGACCACCAAAAGAACTGCTTCAAATCCCGATACATCTTCACACTGCCAGGATGCATGGTGAAAACTGAACTATGTGCCTCAACTAAAATCTGTCTCCTTAACTCTGCACTATCCGGCACACACAAACGGTTTCCAAACAGAAGAACCCCATCCTGAACCGAAAACTCTGACCGCTTACCTGAACCGACTTCTTGCACAATCCGCTGAAGTTTCTCATCAACTTTCTGAGCATCAACTAACCGCTCTCTCAAAGTAGGCTTGACCCTCAACTGAGCTATCAAAGCCCCATCTGAACCAAACCTCCATCTAAACCTTCTCAAAAACAAGGCAGAAACTGACTTCCTACTCAATGCGTCCGCGACTACATTGGCCTTACCCGGATGGTAATCCACAATGCAATCGTAATCCTTAAACAACTCAAGCCAACGACGTTGCCTCATATTCAATTCCTTCTGAGTCAGAAAATACTTCAAACTTTTGTGGTCCGTAAAAATCCTGCACTTCTCCCCGTAGAGATAATGACGCCAAATCTTCAAAGCGAAGACAACTGCAGCTAACTCAAGATCATGCGTCGGATAATTCCTCTCGTGCGGCTTCAACTGACGAGAAGCATAAGCCACCACCTTACCTTCCTGCATCAGAACACATCCCAAACCAACACCTGAAGCGTCACTATATATAACAAACTCCTTACCCGAGGTGGGTTGAGTTAATATAGGAGCTTCAACTAACAACTGCTTTAACCTCTCAAAACAGGCTTGACACTTCTCTGACCATTCGAACTTAACTCCTTTCCTCAATAACCTGGTCATCGGAGCAGCAATCACTGAAAAACCCTTAACGAACCGACGGTAATAACCCGCCAGACCAAGGAAACTCCTCACTTCCTGGACATTCCTAGGCGCTTTCCAATCCACTATCGCCTCAATCTTGGCTGGATCCACTTGGATACCCTTAGCTGAAACTACATGACCTAAAAACGACACTTCCTTAAGCCAAAAATCACTCTTACTCAACTTAGCAAACAACCGATGCTCTCTCAAAATTTGCAAAACTAATCGAAGATGCTCTTCATGCTCGGCCTCATCCTTGGAAAATACCAAAATATCATCTATAAAAACTACTACAAACCGGTCTAAGTATGGCCTAAAAACTCTATTCATCAAGTCCATGAATGCCGCTGGAGCATTAGTCAAACCAAACGGCATAACAAGGAACTCATAGTGGCCATACCGAGTCCGAAATGCAGTCTTAACCACATCCTGATCCTTAACACGAAGCTGATAATACCCAGACCGAAGATCAATCTTGGAAAACACACCTGAACCTCGCAACTGATCAAACAAATCTTCAACTCGGGGCAACGGATACTTATTCTTCACTGTGACCTTATTGATCTGTCTGTAGTCGATACACATCCTCAAGGAACCATCCTTTTTCTTAACAAACAAAACTGGAGCTCCCCAAGGAGATATGCTGGGTCGAATGAACCCCTTATCCAATAGCTCTTGTAGTTGAGTCTTAAGTTCTCTCAACTCTACAGGAGCCATCCGATAAGGTGCTTTCGATACTGGTGTGGTACCCGGCATAATCTCTATGGCTAGCTCAACTTCCCTCTCAGGAGGCAAACTAGGCAAGTCACTCGGGAAAACATCACTAAACTCTCGAACAATAGGGATGTCCTCAATCCTAACTTGATCCCTCCTGGAATCCAAAACCACAGCTAGAAAAGCCTCACAACCCTTTCTCATAAACCTCTTAGCTTGAATAGCAGAAATTACATTGTGCACGGAACTCGCACCCAAACCTCTAACAAACACTGGAGCTCGATTCCTATCTCGAAGCACGAAAGTCTTCCTATGGCAATCAACCACGGCTCTATACTTACTCAACCAATCCATACCCAAAATCAAATCATACTCTCTGAAGGGCAACTCTATCAAATCCACAGGAAACTCAATTCCCTCAACCAACAACGGACAATTCCTATAAACTCTACTCACACTGACACTATGCCCTAACGGATTGGTCACACATATCTCATAGTCTAACTGTTCTACCACATGCAACTTATCAATAAACTTATGTGTGCACAAATATGAGTGTGTGGAACCAGGATCTATTAGAGCATATAATTCAGTGTCATGGAGTAGGAACTTACCAGCAATCACATCAGGGGCATCCTGTTCCTCTCTGGCTCTAACTGCGTAAGCTCTAGCGGCCATTGGGGGAGGACGCTCAACTGTCTCAGAACCAACTACATCTCTGGGTCGACCGCCTCGACCCCTACCTCGACCTCTACCTCTCGTGGCCTGCGGAGCATTCGATCCAACTCTGCTAGCTCCTCCCTGAGGACCCGAGTCTTCACCCATCTGAGGACAATAAGCCACACGGTGTTCGGTGCTCCCACACCTGAAACACCCACCAGTAAGCCACCTACACTCACCCCAGTGAGCCTTACTGCAGTTCGAACAAACGGGTGCAGCATCAGACCGGCCACCCCTACCAGAACCAGACACTGCAGCTGAACCTTGCCTTCTCCCTTTGGAAGCCGAACCAGCCGCAGGATCATCTTGCGGGTTCCTAGACCTCTTACCCGAAGATGAGGAAACACCACCTCTAGCAGAACTCCGGCGCTGAGCTCTCTCTCTAATCAAAGTTTCCGTTTTCTCTGCCCTCAAAGCAGCCTCAGCAATCTGATAATAATGTACCCCAGCATACACATCAAAGAAACTAAAGCAATCTTCAAAGAATCATTCAACCCGGCCTCAAAATGCTTGCATCTGAAATCATCCGTCATTACCCCACGCGGAGCATAACGGGACAACCGGTTAAACTCCTTCTCATAATCTGCCACAGACAAGGCCCGTTGCCTCAAACTCAAAAACTGCGCCCATCTTGCGTCCTTATACGCCTGAGTCACATACTTTTTAGTAAACTGCTCATCAAAGAAATCCCAAGTCAAAGGGTCAGGCATCTGAGGTTGCCTACACACCAACTCCCACCATTCGTAAGCCGAACCTTGAAGCAAGGCTACAGCACACTCGGCTTGCTGATCAGGAGGACACCTAATTTCCTTCAAAGCTCTCTTAACCTTATCAAGCCACTTCTCGGCTAACTCAGATTCATCAAGTCCGGTCCCATAAAAATCCTCAACACCCGCTCTTCTTAGACACTCAATCGGAGCTTTCGGGGCAGTCACTCTTTCCAAAACCCGAGACATGTCTTGATGTAATCTAAGCATTGCCTCAAAAGGCATGGCAGCGGCCTCAGGCTGGACCCTAGCACGTTGAGCCGACACCGAAACAGAGACTGACGGATCTACCGCTGGAGGGTTCACACTTTCAGCGGACTCCTCGAGCGCACCGTGAGCAGAATCAGAATTCATCTAACAAACAAGAGGACAACCACATCAGCCAACACAGCCCTAAACATAGACATATACACACATAGCATCATATAAACAATCGCCCAGAACCGCCTAAACCTGGCTCTGATACCACAACTTGTAACACCCCTTACCCATACGTAGGCGATCCTATCCGATATGGAGTAAGATGCCGTAGGAGTAAAGGTGCCACCACACAGATACAGAAATACACATACAACAATACAGGGTAATTTAAAACTTTACAATACCATTCAAAGAAGCTGATCATGCATTAATATAATAGAAGCATTACATTACTGTTCTGATCAACTGAGAGAAACAACAGATAATTACATATCCCAAAATTACAATTACAAAAGCGGAAGCTAATACAAAATCATATGAGAGTTCTATACAAAAAGAATCATAAAGCTACAAAAATAAGCCCTACACTAAGACCCTGCTGTGTTGGCTTTGATGGCGACGACTCTCCCAAAAGCGACTCCTTCCACACCTGCACGGGTAACACACCGTGCTAAGCGATAAACGCTTAGTGGGGAAAACACACATAGCATAAAGACAACCATTCACAACGGTCGTCAAGGCAATTCACATGCATAAGTACATATAGCCATTCACTAAAAAGATTCATATCAATAATCGTATTCTCATTATAGATGGTACTTTTCATCATTGAATCCATAAGGATAAAACATGTCATTGCTCCTATAACAATTCATACAAGTACTTTAAGCATTGAAAACCCTGCTGACTCAAAGTAGTGGATAACGAGCGAACAGAAAGTACTTTACGAGTACCAATCGAATACGAAAACCATTTTAACTTTTCATTCACAAACATTTCCAGAAGGACCTTAAACAAGATCCAAACACAATACAGAAGTTCGCGAGGAACAAAGCGGGGACCTGATCGGGGTCCAAACAGAAATACAGAAGCTGCAGCAAAGACTCTATTAGGCATGCCTAACTATCCACTGACTAGACTCTAGCAGGTCATACATCAACCATTCAATCCATTTCATAATTTCCAAAAATCATCATCGTCAAATGAGCATCATCATACCATAGTTACACTTGCATATTATTTATAAAATACCAAGCATAAATCTCATAACTGCAAAAGTATACTGAAGTTCAAAACACAAGCAAGAAAGAAAGTTCATTCAGCATACAGGGACTGTCGCGCTCGCGACAGAGACCAAAGTCTCATCGCTGCGCGCGCGCGACAGATTTCGCGACCGTGGGGAGGACGGAAGAGCCAGGCTCTGTTGCGCTCGCGACGGATGTCGCGATCGCGACAGAAGGCAAAGGGTGCTGTCGCGATCTCGCGACGGATCGCGTGGTCGCGATGACACTTGGCAATAATACTCTCTGTCGCGATCGCGACAGTTGTCGCGCTCGCGACAGAAGGTATACAACACTTCGGCTGTCGCGGCTCGCGGCGGATGTCGCGTGCTCGCGACAACGAAGTTCCCACAACAGCTCTCTGTCGCGATCGCGACAGTTGTCGCGATCGCGACAGCGTCGGGATTTCGAAAATCTGCAGAAATTCTGCAGATTTTCCTCTTCCATTTCCTCCTCCAAGCAAACAAATCTCAATCAAATGTCTCTTACCTCAGTTCCAGCCATCCATTAACATCATCAACCGTGTCATAACATTTATTCACAATAAATTTCATTCTATCCATAAATTTACACATTCAATTTCATGAATCAATCAAAAACCCCATTTATGCATTAAACCACATCAATTCTAAAATTCCATAATTTAACTCATACGTTTGCAAGAATCACACTTCAAAGCAAATACCCATATCATAAACATCAAAATAAAGAACATCTAACAACCTAATTCCATGAACCCATCAAGAACACACTCATGAACATTTTCACATAAAAAGGAAGAAATTCCCAAACCTCAAAAATCCTTAGCTCCTAGTGTTTAGTTCCGCTTGATCCCGCGACTTCCTTGCCTTTAGGATCCCGGGGAGGCTCAACTAGGAAACCCAACCAAGAACAAGCAAACAAAACCAAAATCCAATCTTCAAACCCAATCCGAAAATAAGAAAGAGAAGAAGATGGAAAAACTTAAACAAAGGCAAAATGGATGCATACAACTTACCAATGAACACTAAGAGATGATCAAATCCCACTAGCAGACCTTGAATCTCAACCAAAGTCCAAGAGAAGAAGAAAAGAAGAAGAAAAGAAGAAGGGCGGCGTGAGGAACGGGAAACACAAATGAAGAAATCTGATTTTTCCCTTCTTTTCTTTTCCTTTTCTTTTCTTAACCCTAGACACATGTCAAGATCCTAGTGGAGGGATTTGGTCACTCACACCCTAGCTAAGTGCATCACACACACACACAAAATCCTCTCAACTAAAACATACCCTACACTTGTATGTACATCTCACACAATGAAACTCTCATGAACACACACACCACCATGGTGCACTTGAGCACACACAAAACTAACCCAACTAACTCACACCATGGCACCATGCATGCACTCACATGCTAACAAAGCTCTTAAAACATGCAGAAATTACCAAAATGCCCTTATTATACAAAATTATGCAAATGCACACACATACAAAATAGCTCATTCAACTAGGGGGCAAACGGGGTGTGACAAATACCATGTATGCACCCACACAATAATAAAACCCCAAAATCATACATTATTACTAAAGTACCCTTATGAAATGCCGAACACATGCGAATGCTTACACAGACAGACGGACAGACAGGCTCATTCTACTAGGGGGCAAATGGGGTGTGACACGCCATGCGTCGATTCGTACCCGTAAGGTACCTCCATGTGTACACTCGTTATCCACTATTTTGAGTTAGCAGGTATTCTGTTTGTTTTGTCTGATATGAACAAGAGAATGTGATATTCGAATGAGCATAATTCTGGACATGTGAATCAGTTATGTACTCGAATGTGATTATGAACCTCTGAATGGGTTGAATGTGACTTAAACAGGTGAATTGGACATATTTATCTGTATATATATATATATGTATATCATATTGTGAATGTATTCATATTCCATCAGTTATGGATATAAGTACTGGAATTAAAACGTGCATGACTGTGACCATAATCTTTCAAATGCCATGAATATATTTTATTATGTTATTCTTATGAGATTCACACTAGTTAGGTTATAAGCATATGAAATAATATGTATACGAATGTGAGCTTGAATTACGAATTGATATGGTTAATTAGTATGTATATGAATGTGATTCTGTACTGTTAATTATTATGGTAGCATGTGAATTAGTATGCATAATAAGGCGATCTGGACTATTGAATGATTACATATGTATTATTTGGGGTGCAATGCATGTGGATCGGCTTCGGTAAGTGTATGTGCAGTAATGGATGATGATGAGGCAAGTTAAAGTGTATAAGAATCTGATCTTGAACTAGTGTATGCTCTGAATGTAATATTTGGCTATATGTTCCTTTGGTCTCAACTATTGTGGTATCTTCGGCATGTTATCATGTGTTTATGTTACATGGCATGATATTTTATGTGGTAGAGTTGTGCAGTGGAAGTGCGATGTTTCGACGTCTTTCCTTAGGCTTCAGCCGGTGTGTGTGTACTTTGACATAACAAATAGATTTAGATAGCTAGTGCTCTTGACATAATAGTTGAGTGTGTTATTACATGGTATTCTTATAACATGTGAATGAGTTTTCAGTTAATGTATGAGTAATTGGTTATGATAATTACATGTATAAATCTCATGCGACTATGAACGGTAAGGTGCTGATGTCCGATACCTCGGTAAGTATATGCATGTGAGATTGTATGTAGTTCTACATGATAATACTTGTATCGTGTGTGGTGTTATGTCTGCTTCGGCTTATTTTCAACATAAGTGTATGGATATGGATGTGAGTTTTCGAATGAATGCCTTTCTATGCAAGCATGATCATATATGTGTTATGAATGTCCGCATTTGCCATTGTGAATGTGTTATGCCTTGGCGACCATTGTGAATGGCCGTCCATATTCTTGTGTGTTCTCCCCACTAAGCGTCATTGCTTAGCAGGGTTCTTTTCCCATGCAGGTGGCATGTTTGGTTCTGTTGAGTTGCGCATCTGCAAGGTCGGCCACATAGGAGTTAGAAGTTTTGTATTTTGTTCAGCTTCTGTATTTTGGCTTTTGTATTTCTGTAGTCTTATGTATTTGTAATTATATGTAAGGATCTGGATGTAACATTTGGGCTATGTAAATGTTATTATATTAATGTTTAAAGTTGTTCCTCGGTTGTATCGTTCGCCTTATGCTTCCGCTGATTGAATGAGTGAATGGGGTTAGGCATGTGCCTATGCTTCTGCTTAGTGCCTGCGTGTGTGTGAGTTAATGCATGACCAGTTTTTGCCCACAAGGTAAGTTTTTAATTATCCTGTATTTACGCATGTATGATTATGTATGAATGTATGCTTCCGCATAGTGTATGTGTGCATGTATGTGAGTGAACGTCGGTAGCGCTCTCCGGCGTCCTTCCAACGGGGACGTAGGGGGTGTTACAACGCGCCGGAAGAAGCGGGTTTGGTCAGAAAATGCTCTAGAAGGTCGCGGCTCCTCCTCCTCCGATCTCCTTATCGCCGACAAGTGGGGCCGATCAGTGGCCATTGCCTGGTTCGTCCGGGTCTCCTCGGTCGTCTAGCGTGGCGCGTGTGGCGGACCAACGTCGTGGGTGGCCGGCGGCGCCACTGCCTTCTCCCTCTCTTTTTCCCTTTTTCCGGTTTCCTTCAGTTTTTGCGTTTTGGTCTTCCTCCTATTTTGTTTCTTCTTTCTATTTCCTTTTTCTCTCTCTCTTAGCCTGCTCTTTCTTTTTTTTTTCTCTTTTTATTTTTCTTTATTTTTTCCCCCTCTCATCTGCCGGCCCCCCACTACTATTTTAATCATCTTTTTCTTTTTATACCCCGAATTTAGGTAGGTTTGGCCCCTTAATTTCCTCCTTGATATTTTCCATAAGTTTTGACTTTTTAATTTATTTTGACTTATTTAAATTATCACATATTTTACTTAATTTGACACTCCATATTTATTTTCTTTTTAACTTTAATTATTCTACAATATTAACTAATTAATTTAACCTAATCTTAATTTTTATTTTTACATATTTTTTTTATTTTTTCGGAGAAATTATCAAGTTTGCCTGAAAGACCCAGCTAAAACCCCCCAGTCCATAGAGAGCCAAAATGCTTTCATTCTTTGCCCATTTTTGAATAAATATTATCCTCGACTCAGGACCTGGTGTCTGCAGTTGCCCCCAATTTTGGAAAAGCTAGTGCATAGAATCCTAGGTTAGCCAAAATTCAAAGAAGAAGGAAAGAAGTGCATACCTGAGGCAGACTTACCTTTTTGCCAAGGAAATCGTCTCTCACTGTGGGGTCATTCTCCTGAAATGCAAGTCTGCTCAAGACTTATAAAGTGTGGGTGCCATCCTAGAATGGTGATGCGCTGAGTCCGCTCTGGACTTACAAAACTTAACTGCACCGAGTCACTGACAAGACTACGAAGTGTTGATAGTGTTTTCTTGAACTGCACCGAGTCGCTGACAACACTACAAAGTGCTGGTAGTAATCTCTTAACTGTACCGAGTCACTGACAAGACTATGAAGTGTCGATGGTCTAGAATTTCACCGAGCCGTTAAATAGACTACAAAGTGATTGTCATCCTCCTGAATTGCACCTAGCCGTTATCTAGGCTACAAAGTGCGGACATCCTTGAAATTTATCGACTCGCTGACAAGACTACAAAGTGATTGTCATCCTTTTGGATTGCACCGAGCCATTATCTAGGCTACAAAGTGTGGACATCCTCGAAATTCATCGAGTCGCTGACAAGACCACAAAGTGATTGTCATCCTTTTGGATTGCACCGAAATTCACCGAGCCGTTATCTAGGCTACAAAGTGATTGCACCGAATCGCTGACAAGATTACAAAGTGCGGATGTTCTTAAATATCACCGAGCCGTTATCTAGGCTACAAATTGATCGCATCGAAATTCACCGACAAGATTATAAAGTGCGGATGTTCTTAAATATCACCAAGCCGTTATCTAGGCTACAAAGTGATTGCACCAAATCACTGACAAGACTACAAAGTGATTGTCATCCTTTTGGATTGCACAGAGCCGTTATCTAGGATACAAAGTGCTGACATCCTAGAAATTCATCGAGTCGCTGACAAGACTACAAAGTGATTGTCATCCTTTTGGATTGCACCGAAATTCACCGAGCCGTTATCTAGGCTACAAAGTGATTGTACCGAATCGCTGACAAGATTACAAAGTGTGGATGTTCTTAAATATCACCGAGCCATTATCTAGGCTACAAAGTGATCACATCGAAATTTACCGACAAGATTACAAAGTGCGGATGTTCTTAAATGTCACCGAGCCATTATCTAGGCTACAAAGTGATTGCACCGAATCACTAACAAGATTACAAAGTACAGATGCCATCCTCAGATGGTGATGCACCGAGTCTGCTCCAGACTTACAAAATGTGGGGGTTGTTCTTCTGAACTGAGTTGATGAATAGATGCCTCTTAAGAGGACTTTGGATGATTTGCCTCTTAAGAGGACTTGGAAGTGTTCCTCCTCAGAGGACTTGGAAGTTTTATCACACCCCGATTTCCCCCTAGTGGTTTGAGTTATGTGTATGCATGCATGTGTGAGTGTTTTGGCATGTGTTAAGGGTATTCATGGGTAATATGCATATTTTGTGGGTTTATTAGAGTGTGGGTGCATGCATGTTAGTTGGGTGTGAGTGTTCAAGTTCCAACAATCTTACGGTGACATGTGGCTAGGTTTTTAGGAAGTATGTATAAATAGAAAGAGAGAGAAAAAGGGAGCAGTCATTTTGCTGTCTCTTTCCCGTTTTTCTCCCTCTTCTCTTTATCTCTTCTTCCTTTTTCTCCTTCAAGTGTGCACTAGCTTGGATCCAAGTGGTTTGGTGGGAATTAATCAGCTCTCAAGCTCTATTTCGTAAATTTGTTGTGTCTTTTCTTCTTTTTCTTCTTCTCTCATTTTCCTTTCGGTTTGTTATATGGGTTTTTAACCTAGGTTTTGCATTTGTGTGATTTCTTGGGTTTTTCAGTTTAGAAGCACCTACTCATGATCCCAAGGGGAAAGAGAAGGCAAGTGGGAATGGAGCTTGCATTTAGGAGCTTAAGATTGACAAGTTTGGGAATTTCTTTGTTCATTTCCTTGTGATTGCTGAGGTTGAATTGATTTACTACAAATTTTATGGATTTTGCTACTGTTGGGCTTTGATTTTTGCTACTTAATGAATTGATTGTATGAAATGTGTTAAAAGTATGTTTTGTTGTTATTTGTGATGCTGGAAGTGTTCGATCTGAGGTAAGTGGTTTTTGGAAAATGTTTTTGAAGTTTTGGGGTGCGTTTTGGAGCTAAGGGAGTTCTACAGATTTTCTACAGATTTGGAATGCAGGATCAATGTGTCCAAGTCCCGATCGAACTACCATCTTCCGATCAAACATGCCTTGAGTACGTAATGCTCAGCTATCGGTCGAAAGATGGGAAGTTCCCAATCAGGAAAGTGGAATGCACGAAGGCTTTGCTGGGAAGCCAGGTCACGAGACGTGCTTTAGAGCACGACTCGTGACATGGTGTTGGGCACCAGCACAAGTTGTGCCCGCAAGCGCGACTAGTGTCCCCGCTTTCCCCTTCTCGATCGAATTTTGGCTCTCAGTATTTGGCTCTCAGCTCTTGGTCGCTCGCGCGATGGAGTGCTTGGCTACCGAACAGGAGATGGGGAGATCCGATAGGAGTACGCTAAGGAACATGCGATCCGTACAGGCTAGAAGCCAAGTCACAAGATGAGCTCTCAAGCATGACTCGCGACTGGGTTTGGAGCTTCAGAACGAGTCGTGTTGTCTGAGTGCATCTCGTGCTTTCCCTTGTTCCCTCTCACGATCGGCCTTTCAGCCAAGAAGAGCATCGATACGAGTCGTGTCGACCTGCATGACTCGTGTCCTTAGCTTTTTCTTCATGCTTGGCCTTTGGCCACTGTCGCGAGCGCGACTCTTGTCACGATCGCGATAGTGAACCTCCTTTCGGTCAATTTTTTCGAAATTACCCTATTTTGTCTAAAATGAATTTCTTATCTCTTCTACATGGGTTTTTAATATTGTATGGATATAATATACTTCAATATGAACAATACTATGGTTTCTTCAAGGATAAATTGTATGCTATGCTTTGGAACATGATTTGTATTATGCATGACCTGCGAGAGTCAATCTAGTGGATAGTTATGCATGCCTAATAGAGTCCTTTAGCTGCAGCCCTCTATTCCGTTTGGACCCTAATCAGGTCCCCCATTTGGTTCCTCGCGAACCTTAATGTGTTTGGGTCCTATTTAAGATCCCCTTTGTAAAAATGTTTTTAAATGAGAAATTGTGATGTTGCTTTTTGATTCGTACCCACCCGTAAGGTACTGCCATGCATTCAGTTCGATTCGTACCCATATAGTACCGCCATGTGTTCACTCGTTATCCACTATTATGAGTCAGCAAGTGTATCGTTTGTTGTGTTATGCTTATAAGAATGAGAATTCGATTTGCTATGATTATAAGTATGTGAATGCATATGTATACGAATGTGAGCACGAACTTTCAAATGTTATGTATGTGATTCAATTACGATTATATGTACTATGATTATCAGCTATGCCATTATGTATGTGTTTTGCCTCGACGACCATTGTGAGTGGCCGTATATATTATTGTTGTTTGTTTTCCCCACTAAGCGTTATCGTTTAGCATGAGTGTTTCATCCATGCAGGTGAGGATGATGGTTAGCTTTTGGGAGAGTCACCACAAGTCAAGCCAACACAGGGAGTTTTGATGTTAGGACTTAGCATTTATTTTGAGATTCTTTTTGTATTAGTGAACTCTCATTGTATTTATTCTTTTGTTCTGCTTCCGCATTGTAATTTTGAAAGATGTAACTACTTTGGTAATATCAGAATAGTTTTGTGATTGAATATTATTGCATCTATGAGTGAATAATCAGTTTGGTTTTAATATTTTAATTTTCGCTGTATATATTTATGTTTATATTGTATGGATGAATATTATTGTACCGTTTTGCTTGGTGACACCCCTGCTCATACGGGTTCTCACTCAATTGCGGATGGGTTCGCCTTCGTATGGGTAGGGGGTGTTACAAGTTTGCCCCCCTAGAGGACTTGGGAATTGTCACACCCGAATTTTCCCCTATTAGTTTGAGCCATGTGTATGTGTACATGTCTGTTTGTGTGTTGGCATGCATTAATGGTATTTTGGATTATATGCATGAATTATGGGCTTGGTTAGAGTGTACATGCTCATAGGGTAGTAGTGTGTGCATTAGTGAGGGGTAGTCTTGTGTGTGGTGTCTTGCATGTTTGTAGGGTGTGAGTGATCAAGATCCACTAAAGATAGGGTGACATGTGGCTAGGGTTTTAGAAAGTGGGTGTAAAGTGAAGGAGAGAGAAGAGAGCAGTCATTTTGCTGCCCTTTCTCATTCTTCTTCCTCCTCTCTTTACCTCCTCTTCCTCTTTTCTCTTCAAGTGTGCCCTAGCTTTGATCCAAGTGGTTTTTGGTGGAAATTGATCATCTCTTAAGCTTTATTGGTAAGTTTTAGTGGGTTTCTCTTGATCTTTGTTATATGAGTTTTTAATCTAGGGTTTTGCATCTATGTGTTTCTTGGGTTTCCTAGTTTAGAAGTGCCTACTCGTGATCCCAAGGGGAAAGAGAAGGCGAGTGGGAGTGGAGCTTGTAACTAGGAGTATAAGATTTACAGTTTTGGGAAATTATTTATTCCTGATACATTTTCTTGTGATTTGGTGAGGTTGAATGAATTTTCTAGAAATCTAATGATTATGAGATGCATCTTAGTATGAATGTTATGAGTTTTGGGTTGATTTAAGTTGCGATGCATGAATGATGATTATGGGGACAAGTTTGAGTTGGATGGATTTTTACTGTGATTTTTTGGGTTTGCTTTTGTCGGGATTCAATTTTGTAAATGCATGAATTGATTGTAATTAAGTGTTGTAAAAGTTGTGTTGGGTTGTTGTTTGTGATACTGGGAATGCTCATTCCAAGGTAAGTTCAGGTTTGATTGGATTTTTGAAGTTTTGGGTGAGCTTTAGAGCTACGGGAGTTCTGCAGAATTTCTGCAGATTTGGAGCGTGACAAGGATCAGTGTATCCAGCCCCGATTGAACTACCATCTTTCGATTGGAAATGCCTTGAGTGCACAACGCTCGGCTGTCGATCGAAAGACGGGAAGTTCCCGATCGGGAAAGTAGAACGCACGATTCGTGCTTTGCTGAGAACCCAAGACACAAGTCATGCAGATCAGCACGCCTCGTGACTGGGCTCTGGGCATCGACACAAGTCATGTCATATGGCATGACTCATGTCCCTTGCCCTTCTACCCTCCCGATCGTCCGTTCGGCCTTGTAAAGGATCGACACGAGTCGTGTCAACCTACACGACTTGTGTCCTTCTCTTCATTCTCCAGCGATCGGCCTCTCGACCAAGAGAGACATCGACACGAGTCGTGTTGACCTGTGAAACTCGTGTCCTTCTCCTCTTCCTTTCGCATTGGCCTTTCAGCCAAGTGAAGCATCGACATGAGTCGTGTCGACCTGCACGACTCGTGTCCTTCACTCTTTCTTTGCGATTGGCCTTCTGCTGCCCTTTTTTTTTTCGAACTTGCTCTGTTTTGCTAAAATGTATGTCATATCTTTTCTACATGGTTTTTACTACTGTATGGGAATAAATATGCTTATATATGTATAATATTGTAATTTCTTCATGATAAATTATATGTTATGCTTTGAGCATGATTGTATTATGCATGACCTGCAAGAGTCAGTTTAGTGGATAGTTAGGCATGCCTAATAGAGTTCAGTAGCTGTAGCCCTCTGTTCTATTTGGACCCTAATCAGGTCCCCCGTTTAGTTCCTCATGAACCTCAATGTGTTTAGATCTTATTTAAGATCCCCTCTGTAAAATGTTTTGAGTGAGAAAATATGATGTTGCTTTTCGATTCGTACCTTCGGGTACCACCATGCGTTCACTCGTTATCCACTACTATGAGTCAGCAGGTGTTTTATTTTGTTATGCTTATGAGAATGTGAATCGGAATGACTATGATTATAAGTATGTGAATCAGTTAGCATATGAATGTGATTATGAGCCTCTGAATGTCACACCCCAAATCGGGCCTAGTCGGAATGTGCATGCTAAGTCGGGATAAGTGAGGGTATTTTGGTAATGTGTGCATGTGGAATTAGAGTATTAAGGACCTAATTGAAGAAGTAATTAAAGTTCAAGTGAGGAAATAATTGTGTTAGTGAGTGGAGTGTGAGTTGCCAAGGACTTAAGTGAGATTTGTAGGGACCAAAAGAGAAAGTCAAGGAAAGTTGACCCTTTGGACCAATAGGAGGCTGCCATGTGTCTTGGTGGGTGTGTCCAATTAATGGGAAAAGAAGAAAAAGAAAAAGAATAAGAGAGGGAGGAGCATATCACGTTTTACGTTCTGCTCTCTCCTCTCTTCTTCCTTGTTCTTCTTTCTTTCCCTTTTTCCCGTTTCTTGTTCTCCCTTCCTTGGCTGTGTGTGAGTTGGATGCTCTTGGTAGAGATTGAAAGCAAGATTAAAGAGGTATGTATTTGGGTTTTGGGTGCTAGGGTTTCTTGCATTTGGGTTCTCTCTTCTTCTTCTTCTAGTTTTATTGAGTTAGGGTTTAGATTAAGTGATTTTCTGGGTTTATTTGTGCAAGCTTTTGGTGACAAGAAGAGGGATAAAGGAAAAGGAAGATTGAAGGTTGAAGAAGAGTGATTTTGGATCTTCATTTTTAGGTTTGGGAGCTCTGTGTTCTTCATTTTCAGTTTTGGTGTTTGTCTTTGCCCTAATTCTCATTTTGATTGTGTATGTGTTTTGTAACGTTAATTTCTGGGATTTTGAGTGTCTTGGCATGTGTATATGTATGTTTTTGGTTGGGTAATGGTATTGGTAATGCTTGATTAATGATTGAAGTGTATATATGTGAGAATTGAAAGTGAAATTGCATGATTTGGGTAACCTCTGTTCTTGGTGTTTGGTCTACAACTTTCTGTTTTCCTTGAATTAATTGTTGAATCTTGTTATAATTGAGTGTATTTGATCATGAGCATGTTGTATTATGCATTTGAGTGATAAGGTAAGAGTTTGTGCATGACTGAATGGATTTTGAAAGGTTTTAAAAAGGATTTCTGAAAAATGATGAAGTTCTGCATTTTTACTGTCCATCGCGATACGACTAGGAGAGAGGAAGAGCACGAGTCGTGCTCAAGAGCACGAGTCATGCTCCTCCCCCCCTTCAGCTTGTTTGTTTTCATCCAGAGGAGGAGCACGAGTCGTGCTCGAAGAGCACGAGTCGTGCTCGAAGAGCACGAGTCGTGCTCTTGTAGCACGAAACGTGCTGACCTTCTTCCTTCTCCCCAGACAGGCAGCAGAGCACGAGACGTGATCGAAGAACACCACTCGTGCTCATAGAGCATGATTCGTGCTCTTCAAGCATGACTCGCACACATGAGCACGATTCGTGCTCATGTGCACGAGTCATGCCCCATTCTGCTCAGCATCGCCCTTGTTCTGCCTATCTTGTTTTCTATCTAGTTTTCAAAAATGATCCTCTTCTTTCACTCTGCATGGTTCTTACTATTGTATGGGACATGTTTTTGCCTAAATTATTTTAGTATTTGTATTCTGAAGTGGGTGATTATTGAATCGATAGTATGCTAATATTTGACTATAATATGCTTAGTAATGGGATCTCTGTTAGACTATTGTTTGGTTTAAACTGTATGATTTGGTTTATCTATGTTAATTATTGTGATTCATATCGTGTGATGCATATTGAATACAAGTGAGTTGAATGCCATGTTCATGGTTACTATTATTATGAGCATGTTATATTAAAATGTGAAAGGTGTTATGCATACATTTACTCATGAACTTTCTCTAAGAATAATATGCTATGCTTAAGTGTAAATTGTATTATTGCATGATTAAGATTATGCATTGTTAATCGTTGGCAAAATATTATTCTATGTTTGACTCTGATATGTTTTAGAATAATGAATAGTGCTAAAGTGTGTTGATTGAATTATATTGTATGCTTCATATTATGAAATGTATGAGGTATGACTGACATTATGAACATATATATATATGTGTACTATACTCTGGATTATGCGTGATGGTATATATATATATATATATATATTGTATGATTCGACACATGATTTGAATGATGCATGACTTGCTAGAGTCAAGTAAGTGGATAGTTAGTGTAAGCACCGTGTCCTGGAGCGGTCCGGATCAGAGGTTACCCTATGATGAAATCAATGTTCAAAGCCTGTACGGGAGGCTGAAGTTGGAGGTTTTAGTCCCGCGTTCCATGAGAAATGAGGTTTTTCTACACTTCAGGGGTAGAGGGGGAGAAAACGGGAGTTTTCCGAGTCGAAAAGGTTTTTTGTCCTCCACAGACGGCCAGCCAGTCTGTGGAGGTAGCCCGTCGCTTCGAGTCACCGACGGCTCAGGGTATTTTCCGACGCCCGTCGGAAAGTCACCGCCCCTGTCAAGAGCCGCCTGGTTTCCCGGAGCACGCAACCATTCCGACGCCCGTCGGTGGATGTGGCAGGGCCGTCGGAAGTGTCCTTGTGTCAGTAGGATTCTTCCGACGCCCGCCCCTACGCACCGACGCCCGTCGGTCGTGTCTGGCTATATAAGGTCCGAATTTTCACTTCAAAAGGGTTGGAAAATTTTTCAGAAGAGGAAACTCTGCCAAAATTCGAGCATGTTTTCTCTCTCTTCCAAAAACACCTTTTTCCAAAGAACTTTACTTAATCAAGGATCAAATCAATCAAAGGAACTAAAAGCTAATTAGTTTTCTTTAGATTTTGACTCCTAAATCGATTTTCTGAAGGATCGGAGGTGAAATAGCTCATTTTCTCTCTCTAATCTTTCATTCTCTTATTTCTCGTGGAACGCGCGGGGATCTAACCGACATCAAAATTCTACCCAAGGCAACTATCTGAGGGTAAATATTCCGGATTCTCTCTCCATTTCTATCTCATATTTAATCATTTATCATTTATTTATTCATTCTGTGAAATTTTTGAATACTTGTCATTACCTTTCTTCATTTTGACTACCCCATCTCCCCTTTTGAAATAAAACTTGCTTTTTGATCTTGAAAGGCCCTTGTTTCCTTTCTGTTTTCCGGAGACAGAGGTGACCGACGGGTCATCTTCATGACCGACGCCCGTCGGTCACCTACCTATGGACGCCCTTTTTGAGTGACAAACGGGCATATCGAATTACCAAACCGACGCCCGTCGGTCAACCAGGAAGGGCCGTCGGTGGGTTCTGCCTCCATTTTCGTTGATCATTTTTTCATCTCTATTCAGTCCCTTCGATTTTTTTTGTGTTAATTTCATGAATATTAACATCTCTTAACTTTCTGTGAGTGTATATTGGTCTTCTTGGATAATTCCGAGCTCGAGCAGCCGCCTACCATGCGTGGTGGATTTCGTCCGGTTTAGTTTTCTTAAACCTCTTGATTTATTCCTCTCACCTTTTTCATTGATTATTTTATGTATTTGAATAAGCTTTCTTTATCCCGTTAAATGTAAGAATATATCAACGATTTGTACTTAAATAAAATTGAGTTTTGTATAAAATGCAAAAGGGTCCAACGCCCTATTTTCATTCAATAAAGATCATCACATATTAAATATCTCCTTTTTAATAATGATGCATGAGAGGACCAAAGTCCTCAAAATAAACAATGCCCCGATTTGTGTAGGAATCGCACATTTACCAAAGGGAGTTGTATTCCGCTCCTTGTGTTATTGTAATTTATCGCTTTTGATACTTATTCTGCTCATTTACTGCTTTCCGAATGTGAATAAATGTGCCCTTTAATCAACTGCATAGTGTGGAGAGAGAGCGAACTGATGACATTAAAATTTGATCATAAACTAATCGAGGTAGAAATAGATGAGAAATCCCGGACCCAGCTCTGGTCTTTGGGCTCAAGAGGTTAGAGGTTATCCTCCAAAATACTTCTTGGGTCACGAGACTTTAGCGCTAATCCTAGGCCTCATGGCCCAACATGGATACTAAGCGCAAGTCTTAGGCTCTCCGAGGCGAGAGTAACTTTCCCAATGTTCTATTGGGTGGCAACTCCATGATACCTCCTTGTTGCCCAAAATAGACGCACTTGCGATTTATCGTAAGATGCCAACGGACCCGCAAATGCCCCGGTCGCCCACGTGTGGGCGGTCGAACGGGCGGCGCTCACCGGGGTCCGGCGCGCGTCACAGTTAGGCATGCGTAATAGAGTCTCTTAGCTGCAGCCCTCGGTTCTATTTGGACCCCGATCAGGTCCCCGTTTGGTTCCTTGCAAACTCCTTATGCATTTTGGATCTTGTTTAAGGTCCCCTTTGTAAAATGTTTTCAATGCGATAAAAATAAAATGGTTTTCGATTCGTACCCATAAGGTACGCTATACGTCCGATTCATGCCCGTAAGGTACACTATGTATTCACTCATTATCTACTATTTTTGGTCAGCATGTATTCTATTTGTTTTATCTGATATGAATAAGAGAATGCGATATCCAAATGAGTATGATTTTGGACATGCGAATCAGTAATTATCCAAATATGCCTATGAATCTTTGAACGGTTTGAATGTGACTCAAGCATGCATTGCGTATGATTATTCGCATATTTCATAATTTGAAGGTGTGTGTGAACCCGATCACCTATGGTTAAGCATGGGAATTAATATGTATCTGAATGTGAGCTTGAACTTCTAAATGCTATGGTTAATTAGTATGCGTATGAATGCGAACTTGACTATTGAAGATTATGAATGTGGTGCTACATATATGTTCTTTCAGATCTCGCTATTATGCTAATTTCAGCATGTTGGCATGTGTTTATATCTCACTGTATGATCATATGTGTTATCGTAATGAAGTGGAAGGGCTGTGTTTTGACCCTGTTATTTGGGTTTCGGTTAGCGTGTATGCATATTGGCATGACACATATATGTTTAGATATCTGGTGATTTTTGCATGATAGTTATATGCATTGTTGCATGGTGGTTGTATTGCATGTGAATGGGTTCCAGTTGGTGTAAGGGTACTTTGGTATGATAGTTGTACATGTAAATATTTTGTGACTCTACATGATGATGTATGTCTTGGTGTGATGATGTATGTCTTGGTGTGATGATGTGGGATTTCGGTATATTGCATGTGGATCCGTTTGGTTAGTGGTTGTGCATTGTCTGACATCAGACACTTCAGCTAACTCGGTAAGTGCAGGTAAGACCAATTGTACTTATGCATGATGTTACGTATATCAATCAGTTAATATGTCTATGCATGTGAACTTGAGCTTCTGAATGAATGCCTCTAAATGCAAGCATGATTATATATTTGGTGTGAATGTCCGCATATGCCATTTTGAATGTGTTATGCTTTGGCGACCATTGTGAATGGTCGTCCATATTGTTTGTGTGTTCTCCCCACTAAGCATTATCACTTAGCACGTTCTTCTCCCGTGCAGGTGGCAAGTTTGGTTTGGTTCGAGTCACACATCTGCAAGGTTAGCCACATAGGAGTTAAAAGTTGTTATTTCGTTTTCAGCTTCTGTATTTTGGATTATGTATTTCTGTAGCCTTTTTTATATGTATATGTAAGGATCTTGATGTAAATGTTATTATATTTATGTTTTAAGTTATTCCTCGATTTTATCGTTCGCTTTATGCTTCCGCTGATTAAACAAGTGAATGTGTGTATGCATGTGTATATGCTTTCTCTCAATGTTTGCGTGTGCGTGAGTTAATGCATGATCAGCCTCTGCCCCTCAAGGTAAGGTTTTAATTCCCCCGTATTTTTGTATGAATGTATGCCTTTTTCTCTGTATCTGTTCGGTGACACCCCTGCTCGTCCGGCTTCCTACTCCATTCCGGATGGGTTCATCTACATATGGGTAGGGGGTGTTACATTGAATGCTTATGAACGTGATTCAATTATGGTTATATCTTATATGATTATCAGCATATGCCATTATGTATGTGTTTTGCCTCGACGACCATTGTGAATGGCCGTCCATATTATTGTTGTGTGTTTCCCCACTAAGCGTTATCGCTTAGCACGAGGGTTTCATCCGTGCAGGTGCGGATGGTGGTTAGCTTTTGGGAGAGTCACTGCAAGTTAAAGCCAACACATAGGGAATTGATGTTAGGACTTAGTTTTGTTATATGATTCTTTTTATAATAGTGAACTCTCATTGTATTTAGTCTTTTGTTCAGCTTCCGCCTTGTAATTTTGAAAGATGTAATTATTTTGTTATATCAGAATAGTTTTGTAATGAATATTATTATTGCATCTATGAATGAATGATCATTTTGTTTAAAAAAGTTTTATTTATGTTGTATTTCTGTATGTATATTATATGTGGATGTATGTTTATTGTCTCGTTTTGCTTGGTGACACCCTTGCTCATACTAGTTCTCACTCCATTGCGGATGGGCTCTCCTACGTATGGGTAGGGGTGCTATAGGAATTTTCCTCCTCAGAGGACTTTGGAGATTTGCCTCTTGAGAAGGCTTGGAGATTTTGCCTCTTGGGAGGACTTGGAGACTTGCATCTTGAGAGGACTTGGGAATTTCCCTCTTAAGAGGACTTGGGAATTTGCCTCTTAAGAGGACTTAAAAGTTTGCCTCCTCAGAGGACTTGGGAATTTGCCTCTTAAGAGGACTTGAAAGTTTGCCTCCTCAGAGGACTTGAGAGTTTGCCTCCTCAGAGGACTTGGAACTTGCCTCTTCAGAGGACTTGAGAATTTGCCTCCTCAGAGGACTTGAGAGTTTGCCTCCTCAGTGGACTTGAGAATTTGCCTCCTCAAAGGACTTTGGAATTTGCCTCCTCAGAGGACTTGAGAGTTTGCCTCCTCAGAGGACTTGAGAGTTTGCCTCCTCAGAGGACTTGAGAATTTGCCTCCTCAGAGGACTTTGGAATTTGCCTCATCAGAGGACTTGGAATTTGCCTCTTAAGAGGTCTTTGGTGGTTGACTGCCCCTTGAGAGGTCTTTGGTTGATTTGCATTGCCTCTTGAGAGGGCTTGGAGATTTGCTTCTTTAGAAGGCTTGGAGATTTGCCTCTTGAGAAGGCTTCAAAAATGTCAGCTTGTCGACGTGTGAAGTCACGGTTAAGACTAATGTACACCATCTAGTAGGCACAAGGCACCATGTATGCATGGAATGCATGTGAAAAGCTAAGCATGTATGAAATGACATGCAAAGTTGTGCATGTGTGAAATTTAAGCACATAATTATTCATATGAAATATTAAACATATGAAAAAGATTATACCTGTGGCATGCTTAAAATACGACATGAGACAACTGTAAGGAGTTATGTATGCGAAGTGCGTACTGTGCGTACTATGCATGGACTACGAACATGAAATGCATGCAGAGAATTATGTATATGACATATATGCCGCCATCACGTGCATGGGATGGCTTGTATACATGTAAAGGATTATGGAATGTGTGCAAAGAATCGTATTCTGTAAAATGTTTACAAATGATCATAAATGAGAAATATATGCAAAGGATCAGGCATGAGAAATATATGCAAGGGGACTATGTATGCGAAATAAATGTAAATGATCATGCATGTGATGAGGGTAAAGAGTCATTCACCGGCATAGATGTAAGAATCATATGCAAAGATAGGTGGAAAGTCATGAAGGCTATGTAAAGAATTGAGTGTGTGTGATGTGCACAAAATTACGTATATGAAAATACATAGAGAATCACACCTGTGTGATGTGTACATGGATAACTATGCATACGAAACACATGCAGAAAAAATCATATATATGTGTGTACAGAATGCATATGAAAAATGTGCATGTGAGATACATGCAAAGGATATGCCCACAAGATGCTTGAAAATAAGTGATTACAAAAAATGAAGTTTAGAGAGCCATGTACGCGAAAGTATCTACAGACACTTATATGGTGAAATATGCTCGCTAAGGATCTTATGCCAAAAGACATACACCAAGAGTTATACATGTAAAACTATTTATAAGAATGTTTACTAAAACTATGTGCAAAAACATTTGCAGAAAGCATATGTATAAAGAATATTGTTGGGTGTACATGCAAAGTATCACTTTCATGAGTAGCAATAAGAAGTACCCGAAGATTGTAAAATGATTACAACCTATTAGGTACTCGAAACTCGAGTTTCTATCTGCCCTTAAATGCCCTGAATGAACCACATTCTCAACTGATTCAATCTCAGCAAAAGAATTCAAGAGCCATTCCCAATGAAGGGCAAGAAGATAAACATGTAAATATCAAGGTTTACTAAACCAACACGTAAATACAAGGCATACCGATGATGGGACGTGTGTCCAAGGGTTGATTCAGAATTTTGGATCAGTTGACTGCTCCTCGGATTCCTCAAGATTTTTGTTCGGAACGTGCCCCAGAAAAGGAAAGTGTCGGATAGAGAAGTGTTAGCAGGAAAAAGATTCGAGAACCTTCAGTGTGTCAACATTGTCAGAAGCAACATCGGGGCTTATGTCAACTGAGGACTGGAACTTGTTTCTGATGTGGCAGCTTAGAACATCAGATGGTCATTTGTCCTAAGAAGATGTATGAGAATCTAGCTCGGCAAGCTAAAAAGGATGTAGAGGAACTGCATAGGGCCGCCCGTGTACCAACCAGAGTTGTTGCGCACCGCAGTGAAGTGATTGAACTTGCAGAGCCTTTCGGTAAGTTTCTTTTGATATGTCTGAGTGAAGTTTGTTTGGTACTTTTGGATGCAAGGGTCTTTGGATTTTGTAAGGATTTGGTAGTACTCTGTATGCCTGTCAGCTATCTCCAGAAAAAGTTTTTGAATGAAAGCATATTAAATCATGGGGATGGGACAAAGTGCATCATTATAGCATCAATTGCATTTCTTTTGCATCACTCTGCATACATGAGTCATCTCAATCTCATTACATCATCATCCCTTTGACCATACATGAGAAGCATTGCATATGTGTTTTGACTGGGGGAAAAGCTGACAGGGTGTACATAGAGTATTTGGTATTAAGGTTAAGAGTGGTACTTGTAAGCATAGCGGTTTAAGGAAAGTGTTCTGTGTTTGGTTAAAGTTGAGTAGAAAGAGTATTTTAGAACCTTGTGCGAGTGAAGGTGATATGATTTCAGAGTTTATCAGAGGTATTGTTGGTAATAGAGAATAGCATGAATAATGGATATCTTTGAAGTATTAAAAGGGATTTGTGTAGCTATTGGCGAATGTCAAGTGGTTTATATGTGAAGTGTTTGTGCTTTGGTTTTTAATGTGCAGTTAAGTAAGGATTATTTTGCTGAACATGTTTGATTTGGATGTAAGGAAGTGATTTGTGAGTATAGCGATGGTAATGGGTGTACACAAGTGAGTAGTTTGAAAGTGAAGTGTATGAGTTTATTGGGGTCTTGGAATGTAGTGTTGAGTATCCTTTCGGTGTAAGTGAATTTCGAGGACGAAATTCTTTTAGGAGGAAAGAGTTGTCACACCCCAAATCGGGCCTAGTCGGACTTGGCAAGTTAAGTCGGATAAGTGAAGGGTAATTCGGTAATTTGTGCATGAGGAATTTGGATAATAAGGACTTAATGGCAAGTAATTAATTAAGTATGTTAAGAAGAGAAATGTTAGAGTGTGCTTGTAGGGTGTTTGTTGGAGCTTTTTATCTAGTGTGTGTTGTTTGGTAACATGGACTAAAGGAAATAATATAGTGGATTGTGTATTTGGTACCTAAGATGGAAAATATCTACTCAAGTATTATATGGTGTATGTGAGAGTATGGTGCTAAGTTTGAAAGTCAAAAGTGGGATTATTGGTCATATAGGAAGTTGCCAAGTGGAATGAGTAGGTGGAGCAATTAATGAAAAGGGAAAAGAAAGAGAAAAGAGGGAAAGGAAATCTGCCTCACGTCCCTCTCTCCTCTCTTTCTCGGTTTTCTTCTCTCTTTTCCTTGTTCATCCTCTACTTCATCTCCTTTCTTGGTGGCTAGTTTCTTGCAAGATTCTTGATTGTTTTGTTTGAGTTTAGAGCAAGATTGAAAAGGTGAGTGTGGCATATAGGGTTCCCTGCATTTTGAGTTCATCTCCTTCCTTCTCTTCTTTTGATTTTGATTAAGTAAAGGTTTTTGGATGAGTAATTTGTGGGTTTTGGTTTTGTGCAAGCTTTGGGTATCAAGAGAAGCTCAAGAGTAAAGAGAAGGTGAAGATGGGGTTTTGAAGCTTCAAAGAAATCAGGTTTGGGATCTTTGATTTATGAAATTGTACTTGTGAGTTGTTGTGCCTAATTCTCACTTAGGATGTAAATGAGTTTGTATTGTTTAAATCTCTAGAATTTTGAGTGTTTTGGCATGTGTATAGGTATGATTGATGTGGGTAGATGAGTTAGTAATGCATGATTAGGATTGAATTGAAGGTATGTGAGTTTGGGAATTTATGTGCCATTTATTTTGTGCATTTTCATGATTTTTGGTATCTTTAATGGAATTTCTGAGAAATTGATGTTTAAAGAGGTTCATGTTAGTATAAATGTTATGGGTTTTGGTTGATTTAAGTTGTGATGATTGATTGTTGAATTTTGGAAGTAAAAATTGAAGTTATTGAGTTTAGGATTTACTTTGTGAGTTTAAGATTGTGATTTTGTGAGTTATGCATATATAAGTTTTGCTAATTTGTGGTTTCTATTTAGTTAGATTAATTGAATGATTAAGTATGTTATTGCATGTGGTGATTGAAGTTATTGAGTTTTTTCCTGGAAATTTCGTGGTCCTGTCACTAGTAGTGACGACTGTCACGAGTCGTGACAGTAAGCCCCTGTCACTAGTAGTGACAATTGTCACGAGTCGTGACAGTAAGCCAAGCCCCTGTCACTAGTAGTAACGACTGTCACGAGTCGTGACAGTAAGCCCCTGTCACGAGTAGTGACCGCCTCCTCTCCCACAACATGTTTCTAAATGTCTTCTGTCTTGAATTTTAATGTTTTAATTCTTGTCCTTTGTTCATTTTAACTTATGTTCTGGTTCTTAATAGTTATTTAACATCACCTCAGTTTTTAAGTTATATTTAACTGTAATTATGTTTGTTGCATGGTATTATATTGAATATTATGTTTCGATTATGGAATATTTTTGCATGGCCTGCAAGAGTCAGTCTAGTGGATAGTTAGGCATGCCTAATAGAGTTTCGTTAGCTGCAGCTCCTTTGAATGTTTGGACCCTGATCAGGTCCCCCGTTTGGTTCCTCGCGAACCCTTTTATGTGCTCGGATCCTCGCGATCCTTTTTAATGTGTTTGGATCTTGTTTAAGATCCCCTTCAGAAAAATGTTTTGAATAAAATTATATGATAGTATTCGATTCACACCCGTAAGGTGGTGATAGTATTCGATTCGTACCCATAAGGTGGTGATAGTATACTCGTTATCCACTATTTTGAGTCAGCAGGTATTCTGTTTGTTTTGCCTAATATGAACAAGAGAATGTGATATTCGAATGAGCATGATTCTGGACATGTGAATCGGTTATGTATCCGAATGTGATTATGAACCTCTGAATGGGTTGAGTATGACCTAAACATGTGAATTGGACATATTTATTTGCATGTATATGTATATGTATATCATATTGTGAATATATTGTATGCCGTCGATTGTGGAATATAAGTACTGGAACTAAGGCATGCATGGATGTGACCATGATCTTTCGAATGCCATGAATATACTTTATCATATCATGCTTATAAGAATATGAATTAATAGGTTTTGAATGCTATGATTAGTAAACATGTGCACAACCATGATTTTATCCTATTGACTGTTATGGTGACGTATGTGAATCAAAATACGTATGAATGTGCTCTTGACCTTGGAATGTTATATATATGGTGTTATGTTGCGTGCGCTCTCTCTCTCTCTCTCTCTCTCTCTCTCTCTCTAGTTTATCCTATTGTAGTGATTTCGGCTTGTGTTCATGTGTTTACATTTCAAGGCATGATATTGTATGGATTAGAGTCGAGCAGTGGAAGTGTGGTGATTTGATGTTATACCTTGGGTTCCGTTTAGTGTATGCGTCTTGTGAAATGATTAAAGTATATGTTGATACCTGGTAATGATGCATGGTAGTTGAGTGTATTATTGCTTGGTAACTGTGTTGCATGAGAATGGGTTTCTGCTAAAGTAACGGTACCTTGGTATGATATTTGCATGTGTAAATGTTCACGAGATTATATATGGTGAAGTGTTGCTAGCTGATCTCTCGGCGAGCCCGGTAAGTATATGCATGAGAATTTGTATGTAGTTTTACATGAATATTTGTATCTACTGTGATCCTTTGTCTGCTTGGGCCTTTGCTTAATATGATATAAGAGTGTAGTGTTTGGACGAATATGATATTGAGATGAGCACTCAGGTAATTTGTATAAGTATGTGTGTATGATCTTCCGAATGCATGGCTTTCCTATACAGGCTTGTATATCCATCTGTTATGGTTATTTGCATGTGCCATTTGCGTATGTGACTTGCTTTGGCGACCATTGTGAATGGTCGTCCATATTACTTGTCACACCCCGTTTGCCCCCTAGTTGAATGAGCCACTTGTGTATGTGTGTGCATTTGCATAAGTCTAGTATAATAAGGGCATTTTGGTAATATTGCATGATTTGGAGTTTTTCTGGTGTGTGTGTGCGTGTATAGCACTATGGTGTGATTAGTTGGGACAGATTTGTGTGTGCATGAGTGCACCATTGTAGTGTATGCATTGGAGTTGCATTGTGTGTGGTTGAGTGCACCATAGTAGGATGTGCACTAGTGGATTATTGTGGTGTGTGTTGCTCATACATGTGTAGGGTACATTATTAGGGTGTTCATTGTGTGAATGTGATACATCTAGTTAGGGTGTGAGTAAATGATCTCCTCCACTAGATGGTTGACATGTGTAAAGGGGAAAGAAAGATGGGGAAAGAGGAAATGAAAAAGGGAAATCTGATTTTTGAAACCCATTCCCGTTTTCTCTTCTTCTTCTTCTTCTTCTTCTTCCTCCTTTGCACTCTCCTAAGTGTTCTACTTAGATTCAAGCTCAAGTGGTGGAATTAATTACTCCCTTTCATCTTCCTTGGTAAGTTTATGCTTTTTCCTTTTTGGTTATTCATGCATTTTCTTCTTCTTCTTCTTGGGTTTGATCTAAGCTAGGGTTTGTGTTCTTGGTGTTTGGGTGCTTGTTTGTACTTAGTTGAGCCTCCCCGTGAGCCAAAGGGCAAGGAGAAGGCTGGACCTAGTGGATCCAAGCAATAGGAGCAAAGGATTTGAAGGTTTGGGAATTTCTTGCTTTTGCATGTAAATATGTTCATGTATGAGTTTTGATGATTTCTTAGAATTAGGTTGTTATGTGCTCTTTATTTTGATGTATATGCTATGGGTGGTTGATTTGGAGTGTGGATCTTGCAAGAGCATGAGTTGATTTTGGTAATTTGGGAATTGATGTGATTTTGGGCATAAATTGGGTTTTTGGTTGATTCTTGAAATTGGAAGTTTAAATTTATGTATTGTATGAAATTTCTTGTTAATAATTGTTATATTATGGTTGTTGATGCAATTGGACGGCTGGGTTTGAGGTAAGAGGTTCATGGTTGAATTTTGTGTATTGATGGATGATTTTGGAAGGAGGAATTTCTGCAAAATTCTAAAGATTTTTGAAATCCCGACGCTGTCGCGATCGCAACGACTGTCGCGAGCGCGACAGAGAGAGCGGTGATTGGAGCTTCGCTGTCGCGAGCACGCGATCCCGTCGCAAGCCCGCGACAGCCGAGGTGTTGAGCATCCTCTGTCGCGAGCGCGACAGAGCGCGATGCTGGCTGAGTGCTATCGCAAGCACGCGATTCGTCGCGAGCCTGCGACAGCACCAATTGTTATCGCGATCGCGACATCCGTCGCGAACGCGATAGAGCCTGGCCCTTTCGTCCTCCTCGCAGTCGCAAAATCAGTCGCGCGCGTGCAGTGAAGAGACATCGGTCTCTGTCACGAGCGCGACAGTCCCTGCATGCTGAACGAGTTTTTCCTTCGTTGCGTGTGGTTTTTGAATTCCAGTTTCCTTTAGTGCTTATGAGATTTATACTTTACATTTTATGAATTATATGAATGCGGATCCATGATACGATTATGAACATGTACGATAATGGTTTTGGAAATTATGAAATGGATTGAATGGTTTATGCATGACCTGCTAGAGTCTAGTAAGTGGATAGTTAGGCATGCCTAATAGAGTCTTTGAGCTGCAGCGCCCTTTGAATGTTTGGACCCCGATCAGGTCCCCGTTTGGTTCCTCGCAAACCCTTATGTGATAGGATCTTGTTTAAGATCCCCTTTGAAAATGTTTTGTGAAAGTTAAAAGAAAAAAGTAAAATTGGTTTTCTCGGCTCGTACCCGTAAAGTACTGTCCGTATCAGCTCGTACCCATAAAGTACTATCCGTATACTCGTTATCCACTCCCTCGAGTCAGCAGGTGCCTTGTATGGATTGTAATATGAGAAAATGTATGTGATATATGTATGAATTCAATGATCAAAAGTATAACCTGTTATGAGGATATGTTTATTGTCATGAACTTTCTGATGGATGGCTTTATGTATGTGAGCATGAGTATATGTTATTATTATGCCATGATTATTGTATTTATGTACTTGAGGTACGCATGTGTATTGCCTTGACGACCGTTGTGAATGGTTGTCCTTATGCTATATGTGTGTTTCCCCACTAAGCGTTTATCGCTTAGCACGGTGTGTTTACCCGTGCAGGTGCGGAAGGAGTGTGCTTGGGAGAGTCACCGCCATCGAAGCCAATACAGCAGGGTCTTAGTGTAGGGCTTTATTTTTTTTGGTGTTTTGAGGATTCTTTTTATATAGAACTCTCTTATTGGTTATGTAATAGCTTCCGCTTTTGTATACGTATTTTGGGATTTGTAATTATCTGTTGTATATCTCTTAGTTGATCAGAACAATAATGTAATGCTTCTGTTATATTAATGCATGATTAGCTTTTCATGAATGGTGTTGTAAAGTTTTAAATTACCCTGTATTTTGGTATGTATGTTTGCGTATGAATGTATGTATATCCTGTATCTGTGTGGTGGCACCTTTACTCATACGGCATCTCACTCCTTATCGGATGGGATCACCTAAGGACGGGTAAGGGGTGTTGCATTGCTTGTATGTTCTCCCCACTAAGCGTTTATCGCTTAGTACGGGCTCTTTTCCCGTGCAAGTGGCAGGTTTGGTTCGGTTCGAGTCGAGCATCTGTAGGGTCGGCCACATAGGAGTTTAGAAGTTCTGTATTTTGTT
The DNA here is from genome assembly GCA_947683425.1 of Excoecaria cochinchinensis. Taxonomy (NCBI): domain Eukaryota; kingdom Viridiplantae; phylum Streptophyta; class Magnoliopsida; order Malpighiales; family Euphorbiaceae; genus Excoecaria; species Excoecaria cochinchinensis. The sequence goes on along the minus strand of CANTUQ010000080.1, from coordinate 6,069,416 downwards.
ATCAACTTATGTAATTTGTGATTTTGTAATTCAGTAATGTTTTGTATATGTATAGATTTAAAGATCTTGATATAATTTTTGGCTATGTAAGTGTTTTTGAATATTAACGTCTTGAATTAATTTTTATATCTTTTCTGCCTATTGAATGCTTTCGCTGAATGAATGCTTGTGTGCATGATAGTATGCTTTCGCTTAGTGCTCGTGTGTGTGTGTGCGATGGAATGCATGATCACCTTGTGCCCTCAAAAGTTTTTAATTTCCCCGTGTTTTTGCATGATTGTATGCCTTCGCTTAGCGTAAGTTGCATGTATGTGAGTGAGCGTCGATAGCGCACCCGCGTCCTTCCAATGGGTTCGTAGGGGGTGTTACATAAAAGCATAAATGAATGTAAGATTATTATAAATTAAGATTAATTAAAAGCTAAATATGGGATTTTAAATAAGAGGTGGGGCCAAAATAAAAATATAGGAAAATATCAAAACCTAGCCAATGAAATCATGACATTTTGAAGCTCTAGAGAGATGTAAAGTGGAGGGCTATATAAATGCTTTTGCCGGCCATTTGAAGAGGGAAATTTGCAGAAATTTGTTCTCTCTTTTTACATGAAAACCTACTTACAAAATGACTCTCAATATTGCTAAGATTAAGAAGTAGTTTGTGGTGCAAACTCAAGTATTAAAGGGGTAAGTTTTATTTGTATTATTTTCATCTTCTCCTCTACTTGTAAGAGGGTGGAAATATGAATTTGAGGGAGTTGATAACATGACTTTTATGGTGGTTTAGTGGGGGATTCTAGCAAGAAAGCTAAAGGAAAGGAGAAGGTGAAAACAAGTGGAGCATAAAGAAGCAAGTTAGAGCACATAAAAGGTTTGGAAACTTATAATTTTATGTAGGTGTTAATTTTGGATTTTGATGCATGATATGAGTGTAATTGGATGTGTTTATGTTGATATGATGTGGAATTGATGAGATTTTGCATGGATAGTGATAATTTGTGCATGAGAGGGTGGTTGGTGAAAATTTATCTTAGGACTCACTTGACCTTGCTTCAGTTTTTGGGTCATAACTTAAGCTATAGACCTCCAAATTTGTGATTCTAGTGCCATTTGAACCATGACTTCCACACCTAACCATGAGCTAATTTTGGATCTATATGCCTCAAAATTGGCCAAAACAGAAGTGTTCCTACTCTAGCAGGGTCAATGGAGCAGTGTGTGTTTCTAAAGCCATAACTCTTAGGATATAACTCGAAATGATCTGACATTTTACCAGTAGAAAGTTAAGACATGGGGGAACAAAATTCTAGGACTATTTTTGCTAAAAATGCCATTTTCTAGCTCAAAATCTTGGTACAAGTGGGAAGTTATCTCTAACTCGGCACAAGGGTGACGACTCATGACAGAGAGCTTTTATCACGAGTCAACACCAATGTCACGACTCGTGACAACTCCAGTTCTGTCCCTCTTTGTCCTTTATGCCTCATTATTCATTCTAGAGCACCCAAATGCACTTCTAAGGCATGAATTAGGCTAGAGAGAACTTACAAAGCACCAAAAGCAAGATGGAAAAAACTAAGAATGGGATGAAACAATTAAGAGTGATTATAATATAATTACATTAGGATTTTAAATCTAGAGATTACATGAAATTGAATATTGAGTGTGTGTCATAGACTACATGAGAATAAATATTGTGTGTGTCATTGAGATGACATGAATGTTGGAAGATATATGATTGAATCATGTTGAAATGCTTATAGTGTACATGAACCACATGAAACTAATAGTGAAATGTATATAGTGTGTTTTGATACATGTTTCTAGACATGCATAATTGACATATGAACATAGTTGAATGTGCATAGATTTAAATGGAATAAACGAGTGTATGTAGTGAACTAATGAATGTTGTGTAAAGCCAATTAGTGTGTACAGTCTATACTATGTGCTTGAATTGTGCAAAGTCATTGATAGATAGACATGCCTATAAGGAATAGTATTTGCAGCCACTAGTGATGACACCGCATTGGTGTCTAGTGTTTTGATTCCTTTTTAGTATCTAATGTAAGGGTCTTGGTGATTGGTGCTGTTTAATCAGTACCTTGTACTTGATACCATATTTGGGTATCCGTGTTCCTGTTATCCACCCTTAATGAGGATTCAAGCTACATAGGAGTTTTACATGTTATGAAAATTATAAGTGCATGCTAGTGAGATGACTGTGACCTAACAAATTGTTAATATGTGAATGCATGTCAATGTTAACTATAACACATATGTTTAGTGATGCATGTTTATTAATAAAATGAAGCGAATATGATTGATTACTTGATTGCCATGAGATGTATTTTTTTTATATATATTGTTTTCAGGACTTCGTTTAGAAGTCAGCTTGTTTTATATGTTTCCCACTGACCCATTGCTCAGCACGAGTGTTTATTCCCGTGTAGGTACGTTGATATAGAAGTATAAGGTGTTTGGAGCTAACATCTGCAGGTCACTAAGGGGAAGCTCAAGTCCACTTTTGGTATAATATTTTGAATGTATAGTTAGTGTAATCCTATGTAGTATTGTAAAGTATCTTATATAATTTAATGGTATGTTTGTAAAGAACTTTTAAATTATATGCATAATTATACTGTACAAGCAATTGTATTTATAATTTGGTGAAAATAATTTCGAATGGGTGAAAACACGTGTATAACCATAATATAAAGGACCTTATGAATGTTGCATTATATTAATTAACTTGATTTTAATATAAACTCCTAATACGAAACCGTGTTTTAAGAACGCTAGACTCCTTTATCCTTCCATAGGATATGGGGGTGTTGTAGTCACCTGTCACGCGCTGGGCCTTGAGCTGTTTGGACGTTGGCTTGCTATGTGTTGGGCCTTGGACTGAAAAAGGATCAGGCCAAATAAATAATGGATATTATTATATCCCACTTCTTCTTCTTTAATAAAAATCCTAACTTTCATGTCTCTCTGATTGTCCTCTCATCTCTCTCACCATCTCTTCAACAAAGGTGATGTAAATGTTCTTTCTTAGTAACGGTACATATTCTCCCACCTTTTTTCGGGGTAACAAACGGTATAATTGAATTTTTTTTAGTTTTATTTTTTTTAGTAGTCTTCTAAATGGTGGGTCTATTTCTGAATTTTTAGGTTGTGTATGGATGAGCAATATTAATAGGCCAATTTGTCAGCCTGTTATTTGCAATGAAAGAAGACATGGTTCTAACACTAGGAAGAGAAAGGTATATGCTTTTGTGTTTTAACGTCTCATTTACTATTTTGCTTTGATGGGTTTCATTTTCTTTTTTTTTATGGACTTATTTTATCTTTTGTGTAGTTTTCTCAAGTCCATAAAGTTGTTTATGAATAAAAAATTAACAAGCAAATTATTACTTATGGGTGCCATTGCTAGCTTGGTTTTGGGTCAATTTTATGTCAAAATATAGTTGTTTGTGGCCAACATTCTTCTTTCTGAAGAAAGAATTTTTCGTCGAAAGCTATTCATAATGGGATTTGGTAATAAAAAAAATGATTTATAGGGTTTGATATTAATTATCTTTGATAATTCCTTCTCTTCCTGTCAAAAAAAAATAGAAAGACGAAAAGAAAGAAAGAAAGAAAGAAAAAGGAAGAGTCCTGTGTTTTGTGTGAATAGATAGTTTTTATGATCATCTAGTGGAATTGAATAAGATCTTGATTGTGAAGAAAATAAAAGATGGAGGAATCTGAAAATTTTGGGGTGGATAAAGAGTAGAAGAAGAGGCTGGGATCCATTGAAGAAGAGGAAGAGGAGAAGGAAATGAACTAGGAGGAAGAAGTACAAGTTTAAAATCACAAGACTTATCTCAGCAGCAGGGACAGGGTATGTATATTCCAAGAGAGTAGGAAGGAAAATGATAAAGAAGAAACTGGAAATCAGAAATATGATCGGGCTGTTAACTCTCATATTATTTTCACTCAGGCAAAATGAAGTGACCATCTTTTTTAACTACGATACTGATATTCTCACACTCTTTACTAGATCAGACTTAATTTTTGCACCCATTACTGGAAATCAAGCTAGATTGTTCTTGCTAGTATAATTTACTATGGCATATGGAATGTTATCTATATGATAACAACTCCAAAATTTCGACGCTGAAAACCTGAAGATGTCACCTGAAATCAAAGAACTCCGACGGGTTTTCGTTCTAGGATACTACAATGGTCAAGTTAGCAAGAGTTATTTCTTTTTGTAAGGAAGTATTGTTGAGGAAAAAGATCCCTTTTCAAGGGTTGAACATACCTTTTTATAGCCTCCTACCTTCTTCATAACTGTTGTCCTCTTAATGGGCTTTTATTATGTAACGGCTCTCTTAATGGTGTGCTTTTATTGAGTAACGGATGCCTTTATGATGAACCTTTAAAGAGCATATTAATAACATTACCGAGCTACCCTTCTCTTTTGAGCTTCCCATAAGCTGAGCTTGCATTCGGGAACCGAGCTTAGAAACAAAGGTGACCCGAACTTCAATGGGCGGGCGATAACAGAGCGGAGTGCTGACTATAGCTCGGTTATTATAAGTCCCCCCCCCCCCGAGCATGACATTTATGTCATATAGGGCAACTGACAGTAGCATTACAGAAAGTAACTGCCAGGCACGTGAGGCACGAAAAAATGGGAAATGACGCATCGTTCAGCGCGAAATGACAGCCAAATGCCAGCATGCCATCATTGTGACACTTTGATACCCGCGCTTGCCGTAATGACGCCTGACACTTCCTCTCATCAACTGCCACCTGTCCTCTATTCATTGGTTTGCTTCGCCTATAAATGGCCCTGAGCTTTTAGGGATTTCGCTCTTCTTTTGCGTTTGAACATCCTCGTTCTCCTTTTCCTCCTCTGTTAAACTCCTTGATTGGGATTTAAATACATACCTTCCCAATCCTATTCCTTGCCGGTGATAACTTTTCGGCGTCTTCTGCTCCAGATTCGCTGTCAAAACTAGCCTCAAAATTTCCAAGTTTGTTTCTTCTCTCTCCTTTTCCACCATGAGTGCCTCTAAGAGTTCTACTGAGAAAGTGAGGGTAGAAGATGGTCTCGCTGCCCAGAGTTCCTCCGATTCTCCTGGCCCCATCAATCAGCCAACGGAAGGGAAGAAAGAACCACGCCGATGTGATGCGCGCCGGATCCTGATGCGCTGCCCGTTCGGACCGCCCGCATGTGGGCAATCGGGGCATTTGCGGGTCCGTTGACAGCTTGCGATAAATCGCAAGTGCGTCTATGTTGGGCAACAAGGAGGTATCATGGAGTCGCCACCCAATAGAACATTGGGAAAGTTACTCTCGCCTCGGAGAGCCTAAGACTGCGCTTGGTATCCATTTTGGGCCTGGATCATGGAAGGTGAACTTCTCACCCTAAAGAGCCTAGGATTAGCGCTAAAGCCTCGTGACCCAAGAAGTATTTTGGAGGATAACCTCTAACCTCTCGAGCCCAAAGACCAGAGCTGGGTCCGGGATTTCTCATCTATTTCTACCTCAATTAGTTTATGATCAAATTTTAATGTCATTAATTCGCTCTCTCTCCACACTATGCAGTTTGATTAAAAGGTGCATTTATTCACATTCGGAAAGCCATAAAATGAGAAAAATAAATATTAAAAGCGATAAATTACAATAATACAGGGAGCGGAATACAACTCCCTTTTGTAAATGTGCGGATCATACATAAATCGGGACATTGCTTATTCTGAGGACTTTGGTCCTTGCATGCATCGTTATTAAAATTGGATATTTTCATTTGTGATGATCTTTATTGGATAAAATAGGACATTAGTCCAGTTTTGTGTAAACCTCGTTTTATTAAATATAAAACCATTGAGTCATTTTTATACATCAACGGGATATGAAAGGAGTATGTCCATATGCATAAGATAATCAATAAAAGGAATGAAACAAGAGGATTAGGAAACTAAACCGGACGAGATCCTCCAAACATGGTAGATAGCCGCTCAAGCTCGGGATAATCCAGGAGGACCGATATACACTCACAGAAAGTTAAGAGAGGTTAATATACATAAAATTTACACATAAGAAGTCAAGGAGACTGAGTAAAAATGAAAAACGATTTAAAAAGATGGAGACAGAACCCACCGACGGCCTTCCTCGGTTGACCGACGGGCGTCGGTTCGGTTATCCGATATGCCCGTTTGTCACTCAAGAATGGGCGTCTGTAGGTGGGTGGCCGACGGGCGTCGGTGATAAAGATGACCCGTCGGTCACCCCTGTCTCCGAAAAAAAAAACAGAATGGAGAGAAAGAGAGAGAAACCTTTTTTCAAAGTCAAAAAGAGTTTTATCCCAAAAGAAGATAAGAGAGTCAAGATAAAAGGAAATAATGACAGATGTTCAAAAATTTCACAGAATAAAAATTAAATATGAGATAAAAATGGAGAAATAATCCGGAATATTTACCCTCAGATAATCACTTCAGGTGAGATTCTGGTGTCGGTTAGAGCCCCGCGCGTTCCACGAGAAGCAGAAATGAAAGATTAAAGAGAGAAAATGAGATATTTCACCTCCAATCCTTCAGAAAATCGATTTTGGAGTCAAAATCTAAAGAAAACTAATTAGCTTTTAGTTCCCTTGATTGATTTGATCCTTGATTCAATAGAGTTCTTTTAGAAAAAGTGTTTTTTGGAAGAGAGAGAAAATGTGCTTGAAATTGGGCAGAGTTTCCTCTTCTGAAAATTTTTCCAACCCTTCTCAAATGAAAATCCGGAGCTTTTATAGCCAGACACGACCGACGGGCGTCGGTGTATAGAGGCGGGCATCGGAAGAATCCTTCTGACACAAGGATTAGTCCGACGGCCCTGCCACATCCACCGACGGGCATCGGAAGGGTTGCATGCTCCGGGAAACCAGGCGGCAATCTAACAGGGGCGGTGATTTTCCGACGGGCGTCGAAAAATACCCAGAGCCGTCGGTGACTCGGAGTGACGGGCCGGCTCGACAGATGGGCTGGCCGTCTGTCGAGGACAAAAAAGGCCTTTGACTCGAAAAAAACCTCTGTTTTTCTCTCCTTCGGCCCAGGAATGATAAAAACCTCACTTCTCATGGAACGCGGGGCTAAAACCTCTAAATCCAACCTACCATTCAGGCTTGGACAATGATTTCATCATAGGGTAACCTCTGATCCGGACCGCTCCGGGACACGGTGCTTACAGTTGCCCCAGTTTTGGGTAAACTAGTGCGCAAGCGCCTAGATAAGCCAAAACTCAGAGAAAGGTCAGAAAGGAAGTGTACCTGCGATGGCTTTTCACCCTCCGTGCCTTCTGCCGGGTGGACCTTGTCTCGATCCGCTCGGCGATGCAAAGATATTTCCATCGGCCTTATCTCGACTGGTAGGTACCCAGGGAGATGCCGCACGCTCTGGCTGCAACCTCGATCCGGTGAGATGCAGCATGCTTTGGCTACAGTCTCAGTCTGGTGAAGCGCTGTATGCTTAGACCATGGCTTCGATCTGGTGAGATGCAGCACTCTCTGGCTATAATCTCGATCTGGTGAAGAGCAGTGTTTCTTCAACTGCAGCTTCGATCTGTGAGATGTATCACTCTCTGGCTACAACCTCGATCTGGTGAAGTGCAGTGTTTCTTCAACTGCAGCTTCGATCTGGTGAGATGCAGCACTCTCTGGCTACAATCTCGATCTGGTGAAGAGCAATGTTTCTTCAACTGCAGCTTCGATCTGTGAGATGTAGCACTCTCTGGCTATAATCTCGATCTGGTGAAGTGCAGTGTTTCTTCAACTGCAGCTTTGATCTGGTGAGATGCAGCACTCTCTGGCTACAATCTCGATCTGGTGAAGTGCGGCACTCTCTGACCACAACTTCGATTGGTGAGATGTAGCACTCTCTGGCTACAATCTCGATCTGGTGAAGAGCAGTGTTTCTTCAACTGCAGTTTCGATCTGAAGTTCCCCTGCTAACCCCCATCCGATCTGCAAGGTGCGTGGCACTCTCTGGCTGCCGCGCGATTAGGTGAAGAGTGGTGTTTCTTTAACCACAGCTTCGATTTGGAGTGTGGAAACTCCGCTGGTTTCCTTGTTTCAAAGGAGATCTTTTTAATCGATGTCTGTGCTCAGATCGGTATTTCCCCGTACCTGTGAGATAAAAGATTTTGTTAGTTCACGTTTGAGTGGTCATCTTTTGACCTGTCTATTGATGGCGTGACCTTTGCTTTATTGGCTATGCCATGTTTCATCTTTTATTCATTTTTTTTATTGAGATGTTATCGATTATTATTTTCGTTGTTTGTTTTTGTTTTGTATTATTTTTTTATTTTTTTATATTGTCATTTTTATCGACATGTAAGTAGATATGAGAACATACACTTTCTGTGATGTGATTAAGCAATTAACAATCGAATGATCATGCAATAAGGAAGCAAAAGTTTTCCACTAGGAATGTCATTTTTGTACAGTGCATATACAAAATATATAAATATACAAAAGATACAAAAATAACTCCCTGAAGATCAGAGAGGTGTGTAGTCTGAGGGCTCATCGGGATCCTCGTCATCCGATATATGCACGGTCCCTGGCGAAGGTGGACGGGCCGGAGGCGGTGGCGGAGCTGTGGAGGGTCCTGCCTCATGATCATGGGCCTACCTGAACCGGATCTGAGCATAACCGTCCAAGAAGGGCTGGGTGCAGGTGCTCATAAACCCTAAGGTCTCAGAAACCTTCTCTCCCAACTTCTTGAAGGCTTGGCTCAACTGAATGGTCTGCTCGCTGGCGGCCTTTCTCCTCTGCTCCAGGCTCTGCTCCGTCTGCTCCCTAAACTCCCTCATGGTCTGAGAAAGAGGGGGGAGAATCCCCTCCATCGCCTGGACGCGGGATCTCAGAGAGTCAAGTGACTCATCAATCATCTGTAGGGTCATATCGACCCTCTGAGACGCCTGGTCCTGTGACGTCCTCACATCATGAGCGAGCTGCTGCCTCAACTCCCTCTGACCCTGAGTAATCTGCTCAATTAGCCTCATCTGCTCTCCTCTGAAAGCCTCCAGGACCCGAGTCTGCTCATCCCTAAAGGCATCCATGGCCCGAGTCTGCTCCCGAGTCGTGTGCTCGATGTAGTCGGCCTGCTCCCGAGCCAAGCGCTCCACCGACTGGGACTGCTCCAAAATGGCAGCCTACTGGCGATCTAACCTCTCGTGGATAGCCCTGTCTCTCTCATCCTGTCGCCGCTCCAAGGCTGTGAACATGGAGGTGAGGAGCTGAGAGAAGTCAGGCTGCACAGGCTGCTGCGGTGCTGGCTCTGGTGGCAGTGCCGAGGAGGTGGATGCCCCGGGGTCACCTCGGGAATACGGATGGTATCTCTCGGAGGGCCCATGGATAGACCTCTGTACCCTGGCGCTCGGTGATGGGACTGGAGTCGGCGCTCTAGATGCCGGTGAAGCGGCAAAGAGGTCGTCCATCGTGATCTCAAAGTCAAAATCTGAAGGGGTCCTAGGTGGCTCCTGCTGCTGTGGTGGAGGCACCGCCCGCGGCTGAGGAGGCTGAGGAGGCTGGTGCTCCGGCTGAGGCTCTGGCTGCAGAGGCTGAGGCTGGGGCTGTGGCTCGGGCTCTGGCTGTGGCTCTGGCTGTGGAGGCTACTCCTCCTGGTGCTCTGGGTGATCAGGATCTGCCCCCAAGGGTGGAAGGTTGAACATCTGTCGGGTCTCATAGATAGTCAACACCTTGTAGGCCTCTGCCTGGCCAGAAATCGGGGAAATCATCCCCATCTGAACTGCCGCCGCGGCGTCTACATAGATCCCCTCCGGCAAGGGTCCTCTCAACCTCTCGGGGTTAAACCCCAATCTCAACAATAATCGGGTGATGACTCCTCCTACCATCACCACCGGTGTCAACCCTCTGCTGACTCTGGTCAGGTTGGCCAAGATCTCGTGGCTAATGTTGAGACGCTGGCCTGCCACCATAGCCCAGAGGCTCCAGATCTCGGCCGCGTTAAGTGACCCTGGATTACCAACTCGACCGAGGTACGAGCTGGAAAGCACTCTGTGCAAATACCGAAGTGCCTGAGACACCAGTACGGTGCTCTTCGCTGTATCGTGATCGTACAGCACTCCTGGTATGGCAATGGCCGCCCAATGAGCGCGTCTCACCGCTCGCCGCGGGATCTCGACCCCCTCCTCCGTAGGGAGCCCCATGGCCTGAGCAAACCTCTGCCTAGTGATGCTGACATGGTCGCCATCGAACCAAAACTGAATCACCCCCGGGTCGGTATCTGCACTCTGAAAGCCAGTGTAGCGGAGAGTGGCCAGGACCTGGCAGGTAGCCTCTGGAAATGTCTGGAAGGCGGGCTCAAGGAACTCTGTCTAACCAGCACCCTCGGCAAGTAAATCAAACTCTGGGGCCAACCCAAGGGCCTCTAGAAATGGGCGAGATACAAAACGGCTGGCCCGAAACTCTACCTGAGCCAACGCTCTATACCTCTGAGCGGACTCATCATCCATCCAAGCCGGAGCTACAAGCTCGGGCTGGGCCTGTGGTTCTCTACGTCTGGGAGGCATCCTGCGAAAAGGGAAGAGATTAAATATCAGAAATCGTAAAACAAATATTCTTAAATCTATTTTCAAGGTGAAGGCCGATTTAGGCCTCACCGGGGCAATGGCGACCCAAAAACAAGATAGAAAGAAAGATAATATGTAACACCCCCATCGCCGTCCCCGTTGGAAGGACGCCGACGGACGCGCTACACGACGCTCACATAAACAGATATACACATGCACAATGCGGAAGTATACTTTCATACATAACAGGCATACAGAAATACGGATTAATTAAAAACTTACCTTGACTTACCTTGCGGTACAGACTAAACATGCAATAACTTATGCACGCACAGACACTAAGCAAAAGCATACACAGAAGCATCCATATAACCATTCAACGGAAGCATAATCGAGATAATAAAACAAAGGAATAACTAAACATAAAACATACTAACTATTACATTCCCACAAGACAACTCAAGATTAAAACATAATTAATTACATATACAATACTACAGAATTACAAAAGCTGAAATACAGAAGCTGAACAAAAATACAGAACTTCTAACTCCTACGTGGCCGACCTTGCAGAAGCGCAACTCGAACAGAACCAAACCTGCCACCTGCACGGAAAGGAAATCTGTGCTAAGCGATAAACGCTTAGTGGGGAGAACACACAAGAATATGGACGGCCATTCACAATGGTCGCCAAGGCATAACACATTCAAATGACAAATGCGGATATTCATAGCATATCAATAATCAGGCTACATAATAAAGGCATTCAATCGATAACTCACAAACAGACCATAAACTCGTGTCCAGAATAGACCAAAACAGACATAATATAATACACATTACAAGCATCATCATGCTAAACTACATACTATAACACATACATAAACCTACATAGGTAGCAATTATCAACATCTTACCGTGCGGAGTCACATGAGCTTAACACAAGCAAAATGACATAACTAAGTACCTGTGCAGGGACTGACAACCCAATCATCATGTTGAGAGTGCTAGCTATTGAACATACTTAAACATGCCAAACACATACACTAGTCAAATATCCAAAGGATAACATTTAGAGCATCACAATACCGCTGCGCAACTCTAATATATTAAGCATCATGCAAAAACACTCTGATAGTGGAGACTGAAGGCATAATCAATTAGTATTACATTCATATCATCATGCAGAAAGTACAGTTAAACATCACATACTTACCATCACTACTGCTTCGGTTCACATGCTAATAATTAACAAAACATGTTTAAATCACATACATAAATACTCTCGTCGCATCATAATCAAAGCATTCTGAAACTTACAACAAATCACATGACAAGTACGGATAATCATGTTAGATATAAACTCATGCTTACTTAATCCAGACATACATTCTGAAGCCCATAGTCACATTCATATACATATAAACTGATTTCTGAAATCATTATCATGCTCAAACGGATATCACATTCAGATAGTTATTTCAAAGTAATACCAACCAATAAAGCACCTGCTGACTCACAATAGTGGATAACGAGTGTACGCATGGCGGTACCTTACGGGTACGAATCGACGCATGGCGGTACCTTACGGGTACGAATCGAAAACCATTTTATTTATCACAAAAGCATTTTACTAATGGGGGATCTTAACCCGATCCAAATTCATTAAAAAGGATCACGAGGATCCGTACTGATGGGGGGTTCGCGACGAACCAATCGGGGCACCTGATCAGGGTCCAAACGTTCAAAGGGCGCTGCAGCTACTGAAGACTCTATTAGGCATGCCTAACTATCCACTAAACTGACTCTCGCAGGTCATGCATAAAACAATACACATTTCGAATCGTACAACGCATAAATATATATATAAATATATACATCATGCATAAATCAGAGTACAATAGACATATAAATATGCTCATAAGGTTGGTCATATCTCATACATTCCCATTGCAAAACATAAGACAGTCAATATACTTAACATTTAACCACTATTCTAAAACATGCCAAGAATCAGGTATAGAAACACTATCATACCAATGATTATCAAAACATAATCCTAAACTTGCATTAGGTGAAGATACTAAGCATAAACCATGCATAGTCCAAATTACATTTATCATAATACAATGAGCTCCAAGGCTAAAGCATAACAATGCATTCAGACATTAACCACATTATTCAAATAAATATAGCATAGCATAATATCAATCATACTCTATACAAGTCATATTCTGGAGCATGCAATAGGTCAATCAATTGCATTATAGCACTACTCAAGTTACTAAAACATATCAGGAATACATGTGGAATTATATCATGCCAATAATCCAAAAACGCATAATCTGAATCATGAAATGATACTATATATTTCTAAGCATGGCAAATTACTCTTAGAGCAGTATTCAATCAAAGATATACATAACATATTGCTAATCATAACTGAAATAGGCTAACCAATCCGATGAGCAAAATAAGATAGCACTCAATAGAGGAAAGAGCCATTTAATAATAAAACTAGTCACGGTGAACGAAGCAAAACAGAAAAGCCATACAGGAGCATATAACAGTATGACATAATTTATACAGCACTGAAGACCCATACAGAAGAAATAGGAGATTCATTTTGGTTAAAACTGGGCGAAATCGGAAAAAGGAGCTGAAGAGGGGTCGGTCACGAGTCGTGTCACGACTCGTGACTGACCTCAAAGGGGTCACGAGACGTGACCTAGTGTCACGTCTCGTGACCTGCTAGAGAGTCACGGGACGTGACTCTATGTCACGCCTGGCCTCACAAGAGTCACGCCGTGACTCTAAGTCACGAGACGTCACTTCCCTCTCACAGAGGAGTCACGCTTCATGACTGGAGTCACGCCTTGCCTTTACCAGAGTCACGTCGTGACTCTAAGTCACGAGACGTGACTTCCCTCTCACAGAGAGAGACAGTCACGCTTCGCGACTAAGGGTCACGCTTTGCACTTCACTTTAGTCACGTCGTGACTCTAAGTCACGAGATGTGACTTGCCTCCCTCAAGGCAGTCACGCTTCGCAACTGGGAGTCACGCCGCGTGATCACGTCCAGCCAGCCGAGAAGTCACGCGTTGTGACTTGGAGACAGAGTCACGTGGCGTGACTGGGAGTCACGTCTCGTGACTTGTCTCACTCAGGGAAGTCACAACACACTGGAAACGGGAATTCCACAGAATTGCGATTTCCTGTTCCCAGCAACCCAGAATTCAAAGAACCCGATAAAAATCATTTTCAATCTGATTCAAAACACATCCAAACTCATCTTACCTTACAGTCGATCTTCCAAACATCATAAACAAGATAATTGCAATTACTTCCACAATCAACAATCAAAATCATGCATAAACCCATTCAAGAATATAAACCCTAAAAGTTACAGTAGGTTCAAAACACAACCTCAGAACTTCCAAAACAATACTTGACATGCATTACTAACACATCTACTCACTTAATCATGCATATACACGTTCCAGAACACATCAATTTCCAGAAATTAGACCACACAAACACAATTATAAGCCTAGTGAGAAATAGGGCAGAGACAAACAACTGAGATAGAAGAACAGAGAAGTTCAAACACTGCATGCAATCCAAAACACTCCCAAACCTGGAATCGAAGATCCAAAATCAGCTTCAAGATTACTGCTCAATCCTTTCCTTGCCTTTGTTTTGCTTCTTCTTACAATCCAAAACTTGCACAAACAAGAAACCCACAAGTCCTTAGTCAAACCCTAACTTAACCAAAACCAGGAAGATGAAGAAGAAGAACAGTACGTTAAACTCCAACTTACCTCTTCAAGCAAAGTACAAACTCCACCAAGAAACCCAATCATGTACACAACCAAGGAAGGGGAGGCAAAGAACGGGAAAAAGGAAAAGAAAGAAATCAAAGAGATGAAGAAGAGAGAGTAGAAAACGTGATCTGCCCTTCTCTTTCCTTCTTTGTCTCTTTTTCTCATTTTCCCATTAATTGTCCACCAACCAAGACACATGGCAGCTCCCAACAGAACCACAAAATTCACTTAACTATTCCAAATTCCATTATTGCTCTTTAGTCCTTAGACAAATTACACTTCACTCACTTACACAATTCTTTCTTACAAACTTAATTAACTTTTCAATTAGGTCCTTAACATTCCAAATTTCTCAAGCATAAATTACCGAAATACCCTTCCGGTCACGACTTAGCATGCATAATCCGACCAGGGCTATTTTGGGGTGTGACATAATAAATTTAAAGGGCAAAGGTTGCCCACGTGCTTTGCACGTATCGAGGCAAAAACAATATGCAATTATCATACAAATAATTTGAAACGAGTAAAAGAAATGGGCCTTCTAGGACCCGAGGCATGCATTATACATGAAAAAAAAAATATTCAATTCTAGAATAAATAATAAAAATTTGGGCAGCATCCCGGCAGGGATATGCCCAACCTCCTGCACAAAAAGATAAAAACATAGGCCTCAGTCCTGAACAATAGTGTACACATATAGACGGGACGCAACCCGGCAAGAGTGTGCCCCCAACGATACAAAAATAATGTCCTCAGGCCGCAAAAGCAAATCATGCACAAAATGGTGTGCTAAAAGGATGCAATTCTAAGCACCGAGATTATGGAAAAATTCTACTTCTATGTGATCATGCAAAAAGTTCAGATTTAATTACAAAAATAATAATACAGAAAATTGGGCAGCATTCTCCCTAAATTCCTAAGGCATCTAAGGCTTCCTAAAGTCAAAAGGAAAAGAGATGAAGAGATAAATAAAATTCAAAAAAAAGTAGTTATTTACTTACTTGTAGTCGCGGGAAGCGTAGAAACTGGAGAAAATATGAATATCAAAGTGCCCGGTGGGTAGAAAATGCGAAAATATGAAGAAATCGCGAAAAAATAAGGAGAAAAGCTTTAAAAACCGCTGAAAAACGCTAAGAAACCGTTTGAGAGAGGAAAAAGAAAGGGACAGTAACGTTTAAACCGTCTGTCACTCGCCCTTATATAGAAATTCTTGACCGACGGGGAGGGCGTCTGTACAAGCGACCGACGGGCTGGCCGTCTGTCATGCAATAAATGCGAGTTAATTCGTGTGATGAATGCAATGCTGACGTATGCATCTGCCAGGTGGACCTATACCGATGGTCAGGCCGTCTCTGTGGGGAGGCGGGCAGGCCGTCCCTGTGTAAAGGCGGGTAGGCCGTCCCTGTGGAGAGACGGGCAAGCCGTCGGTGACGCTTGCCTATAAAATCTTGCAAAATTTTTGTCTCTTCATTTCCCCACATCTTGAGTCATCCATCTTTCTCAAAATGTCCTCTCCTCCTGCCCAAAAGATGCACCGTATTTTAGATGACAAACACACTTGGGGAGAAGGCACCCTTTCCTCTTTGTCCGGGCTGAAATATCTGTGCCGGGTGAAAATCGACCAGAACCTTCTCCTGGCAGCGACCCACTTCTGGAACCCCCGGTTCCACGTTTTCCAATTCACCTATCAGGAACTGTGCCCCTTACCTGAAGAGTTAGCTTCCATTCTGGGAGCTCGGTTCCCTCCTGGCGCTCTGCCTTGCATCCCCCGCTGTGGCCTACTCCAGACCCGGGACGTAGCCCTGGCTCTGGGCATACCCTCTTCGGAGGCCAACCAGCTGATTCCTCTGAGCTCTTCCTTTGCTTTGGAGCCACTGATCGAGGCTCTGGATCGGTTCGCTGACATCCCCACATATCGGGTAAGCGTCACAATCTTATTCTGCATGGTGAACTTCCTTACTGTTGCTCCGGGAGGTTTGACAGGTGACTCTTGCCTATTCGGAGTCCTGAGCGACTTTCATCTGGGTCTGTCACCCCTTCCACTTGTCCTGGCTGAAACCATCCTGGGTCTGGACGCTGTGAGCTCTGGGTCCACTACAACCTTTGCCGGCAGCCCCTTATTACTCCAGGTACGTCATTATTTTAAAGGTAGTGTGCCCCTCATGGATTTTCACACTAGCTTTTCTTAGCGGGAGGTGCGTCCTTTCGGATTTTCACACAACCCTGTGCCTTATTTTTGCCTGAAGTAAACCCTACTTACCCCAGCGGCTTTTTTTTTTCAGATCTGGCTACAGGAAAAACTGAAGATGTTGTCTGAACCACCCCCTCGCGTTACCCCCAGTACTCGCCGAGCCATTTCTTGCCTCGTCGACGATTGCATGGGTGTATCACTGCTGGTGAAGGCATTACCAGATTTGGCGAGCTGTCAGATGACGATATCAGTTTTACATCTGCCTGGCTCCCGCTGTCTCATGCGGTCACTGATGGGCCATCGGGTTGCGTTCCCCTCTGCGGACTCCGTCAGGCCACCTTCTGCATCACCTCCCGGTGTACACGACAGCTTGGGATGACCCAGGATATAGTGAGGGTTCCCCTATCCTTCCGAGGAGGAGATCTCTCGGCCGCATTTGCCTCCCGGTATCATGAGCTGTGGGGTAGATTACCCGTGAAGACCGTCCTCCTGAGGTTTGGCAACCATTCTGCATCTTCGACTAGCGGGTACAAGAAGTGGATCCTTAGCCCAGCCTCTGATAACAGGACCCGAGGGCTCAAGCATCTGATCGGCGAGAGCAGCAGCAGGACTTAGCTTAGCCTATATGTGTATTTCTTTTGGTGCTACATTTCTTTTTAATGCAGAACTAGAAAATGACGAAAGTGAAAAGAATAATATTCATCCTTTTTCACGAGTTTTGTGTACATTTCCATATAATTTCAGCATACATGATCAGTTTTGGCGTTTACTCAGCTGCTTACGCGCCATCAATACATGAAACCAAATTTTAACAGCATCAACTCCTGTTACCAATCGGCCCTCTCGGGTTTTCACGATCGGACATTTTCTCTCATGCCTCTAATTTTTGCACAGGATGCCTTTTTTCGGTTTTCACCCTGTCGAGGCGCCCAATTTTAGCATAGTCGCCTTTTTTCGGTTTTCGACTTGCGGGGCATTTTATTCTCTTCTTTTTATTTTGGTCTTTAGCCGTGGAACCTTTTGAGTCTGTCGACGTTGATCGGTTCTTTGAATTCGTTCCCATCACTATCTGATAAGATTGCAGCCCCTTTGCACAACAGCTTCTTAAGGATATACGGCCATTCCCAGGTAGGTCTGAATTTCCCCCTGATGTCTGGTATCCCTGGCCTCATCTGTTTGAACACCAAGTCTCCTTCTTTCAGCGGGTGCTTCCTCACTTTCTTTTTGAAAGTTCTCGCCAATCTCTTCTGGTATATCTGATTATGATAATAAGCTTTCAGCCTACTCTCATCCAGTAAGTTCAAGTGCTGCAACCTCTGCTGTGCCCATTCGGCTTCCGGGATTTGGGCCTCCATGACCACCCTTAGAGATTTAAGTTCTATCTCTACTAGCAATACTGCTTCTGTTCCGTATACCAGGGAAAATGGTGTAGCGCCTGTAGATGATCTTACCGTCGTTCTGTATCCCCACAGGGCAAAGGGTAACTTTTTAGCCCAGTCCTTGTAGGTTTGGACCATCTTGGAAAAGATCTTCTTCACATTCTTGTTGGCGGCTTCTACTGCTCCATTCGCTTGCGGTCGGTAGGGAGAGGATTTATGATGCTCAACACCATATTTCTCGAGAAGTTTTCTGGTTTCTCCCATGAACTGCACTCCATTATCAGACACTATGTGATGAGGGAGGCCATATCTGCAGATCAAATTCCTCTCTATGAACTTGGCCATGTCTCTTGCGTCAATTTTCTTGAAAGATTCTGCCTCGACCCATTTGGTGAAATAGTCAATTGCGACTATGATGTATCTGTGCCCATTGGACGCCGTAGGGCGAATCTCTCCAATGATATCTATCCCCCAAGCAGCAAACGGCCAAGGTGATGTCAGGTTATGTAGTTCTGATACCGGTAGGTGTCTCAGATCTGCGTACTGTTGGCACAACTGACATTGTTTGACATACTTCGAACAATCAGTGTCTATCGTAAGCCAATAAAAGCCTTGTCTCATGATCTTCTTGGCCAAGGTCAAACCATTCATGTGGGCCCCACAGACCCCTGCATGGGTTTCTTCCATTATTTTGCGCGCTTCTCTTTCATTCAAACACCTGAGCTGGATCCCATCTGACCGTCTTTTGTACAACACCCCTTCTAAGGATATGAACTGAGTAGATAACTTACGTATCATCCTCTGATCTTTTTCAGTGGCTTCTTCTGGAAATTTATCGTTTTCCAAGTAATTCATGATATCAAAGTACCATGGCTTCCCATCTGATGCCTCTACCTCCATTATTGGCTCGGTTTCAAAACTAGGCTTATCAGAGCTCGAAATTAGCACCGATTTCATGGCCACTCCTTCAGGGTTATCCCACATTGACACTAAGGTTGCCAACGCATCAGCCAGACGGTTCTCATCTCTGGGCACAAAGTGGAAAGTGCAAGTCTCAAACTGCTCACACATCCCTTTCAGATATTGAACATAGGGGATTAGTCGTTCTTCTTTAACAGCCCACTCACCTCGGATCTGGTTTATTACCAAGGATGAGTCACCAAATACCTCTACGTTCCTTGCCCCCAACACCGCTAGAGCTTCTAACTCGAAGGTGCACGCTTCGTATTCAGCTTCATTGTTGGTTGCTTTATATCTCAGCTTCTTAGCAAGAGGAAGTTTTTCATTATCTGGGGTTGTCAAGATAATTCTGACTCCGGCTCCCCTGTTATTCACTGTCCCATCAAAGTGCAACTGCCATCCTTGAACAGAAATCGTGCCTATGCTCTCGTCAGGGAAGGTAAACTCGGGGGTGTCCCCTTGGATAGGATGTTCAGCAAGAAATTCGGCTACAGCTCGCCCCTTAATAGTCTTGCGGGTGATGTATTGCACATCGAACTCTTGTAGCAAGAGCAGCCACCTCCCCATCTTTCCAAGCAAAGACGGTGCCTCCTGCAAATATCTTAATGGATTCTACTTGTCTACTGCCTGAACCTTGTATGAGTGGAAGTAATGTCTCAGCTTCTTTTATGCCCAAATCACTACAAGGCAGATCTTTTCCACTTCAGCATATTTTATTTCATAAGGCAAGAACTTCTTACTAAGGTAGTAAATCGCAAACTCCACCCCAAATTCATCCTCTTGAGCCATCATGGCGCCCACGGAACCGTCTTCTACTGCCAGGTATAGAATAAGCGGTTTGACAGGTTGCGGAGGCCTTAGCACTGGCGGATTTAATAGATATTCCCTGATATTATCAAAGGCTCTTTGGCAGTCTTCGTTCCAGACTACGAGCTGATTCTTTCTAAGCAGCTTGAAAACAGGTTCGCATATCGAAGTGAGCTTGGCAATAAACCGGCTAACATACTGCAGCTTGCCCAGGAAACTCCTTACATCCTTCTCTTTTTGTGGCACAGGCATCTCTCTGATAGCTTTCACCTTGTCTGGGTCGATTTCTATCCCCCTCTGGCTGACGACATGTCCCAACAGCTTTCCTGAAGTCACTCCGAAAATGCACTTCTTGGGGTTAAGTCGCAGATCATACTTATCGATCCTGGTGAAGAACTTCTCTAGAGCCTCAAAGTGTCCCTCTCGGGTGGTTGATTTAACCATCATGTCATCGACATACACCTCCACTTCTTTGTGAATCAGGTCACTTAAGATGTTGGTTGCCATCCTCTGGTATGTGGCCCCTGCATTCTTCAGGCCGAAAGGCATGAACCAATAGGCATAGGTGCCCCACTCTGTGATAAAAGCAGTTTTAACCCGGTCAGCTATCTTGTTCAGGATCTGGTTGTAGCCCACATAGCCGTCCCCAAAGCTGTACATCGCGCAATTGGCGGCACTGTCTATCAACACATCAATATGGGGTATTGGAAAATTATCTTTAGGGCAGGCTTTGTTAAGATCTCGATAATCCACACACACCCTAACCTTTCCGTTCTTCTTTGCCACAGGAACCACATTTGCCAGCCATGTAGGATACTGGACTTCCACAAGGAACTTAGCTTCAATCTGCCGTCGAATTTCCTCCTTAACCTTGTCAGCCCATTCTGGTCTTAACCTTCTCAACTTCTGCTTCACAGGCTTGCAATCTGGGTAAGTTGGGATGGCATGCTCCGCCATGTCCCGGTCAATCCCCGGCATGTCCTCGTAGGTCCAGGCAAAGACTTTTTCATGTTTTCTTATTATTCTCTCAAAATTTTTTCTCTCCTTAGGAGTTATGTTTGATGTTATTAGAATTTCTCTCGGATTTTCTGAGGTTCCAAGATTAAAAGGCGTTGTGCCAGTGGAGTCAATGTCAAAAATTGATGGAATATGATCATGTTCATGCATGTTGAAATCATTAGAAACATCGCACAAATAAGTGAAATTGTTTATCTTATTAATAATATTATAGTTATCATTTACATCATAAAAGAGTTCTGGAATAAAAAGACAATCTAGGCTAGAGTCTTCTTCTGCCACTCCCGAGGTTGATGCCGTTGCAGCTTGCTCACTAACTTTCTGACTTAGCAGAGGCCCCTCAGGCGCGTCGGAAGAAATCTTCAAATCCCCCATTTTCAGCTCTAATTCTGCTATCTTCTCTTTCCCTTTCAGCCTGGCAGCTACCATCTTTTCAGTAACGACCTCCTCAAGCTCGCACTTGTCCCAAGTGATACCCTGAGTCATGACTTCCTCATCCCAAAAGTCTTCAGCAGTCTTGACGAACCCTACATGCCAGTCATACACATCATTAAAGATCTCAAAGCCAGGGACAATCCTCCCATCTACCCATTGTGGCTCATCTTCACCAGTATACGCACAAACTGAGGATGCTGGCACAAAGCTCTCTGAAATGTGGGGGATCTTGTCTGTCACCCTCTTCTTGCCGAAGCCACCTCTATACCCCAGGCCTTTTCGGTTTTTCTGCCCTCGAGTGGTGATCGCGGTCTGCAATCCTTGGGAGTTTCTGCCCAATCCAGCCCCGGGAAGATAGTGCATCTTCTTCATCATATTAACCACAGCTGGGCTATCCACTGATCCATGCCCTTCCCTTATCATAGACACATGGAAGCCGCTGAACGGTTGATTAGCAATTTCCAGCACTGAGACCTGGTTTTCCCTGGCCGCTTTGATAGTCACCACCTCTCCTTCGTGCGGGAACTTTATCATCTGATGCAGTGTGGATGGCACTCCTCCTAATTTATGAAACCAGGGTCTCCCAAGCAAAGCTGAGAAGTTAGCAGGGATGGGCAGAACTACAAATTCGACCTCCACTTCGATAGGTCCTGTCTTGACCAAAGTCTTGAAGGTTCCCGAGGCTTGCCTCCTCGAGTTATCGTAGGCTGTGATAGTCAGATCTGATCCGCTGAGCATATCCTCGCTTAAGCCAAAAGCTTGCAAAGCTATTAAAGGGCACACGTTTATAGAAGACTCGTCGTCCACCATAATGCAAGCAGTGTGCTTACTGTTAATCTGTGCTTTAATGTACAAGGGTCGGTTGTGGTTGCGGCCTTCAACAGGTAGATCGGCGTCGGAAAAGACCAATCTCTCCTCGGATCCTCCCTTAATTAAACCCAAAAGCTCTGACGGGGAAATAGTGGTGGCGACTGTGGCCTCAACCAAAGCTTCTACTACCTTCTGCCTATGAGAGGGGGATTGCCTCAACAGATCCCAAATGGATATCTGAGCCGCGGTCTTCTTCAATTGCCTAACAATCTGCCCCACATCTGGCTCTTTCTCTGCTGATGGCTGTACTGGCTCAGGTAGCTTTGTAATCTCGGGGATCACCCTTCCACTTCTCGTGACAGCGCTTACCTCCCCCTCGTCTCCATCGGAGCCCCACAAATCAAGGTTCAACCCTTCTTCATCCTCGGCTTCTCCACCGCTTTCACTGCTAGACCAGCAATCAAGGGTCGCCACAACTGCTTTCTCCTTTCCACCCTTAGGAATACCAGCAGCGGACTTCTCACTCCCATATAGATCTTGTAGCACGTACCACTCTGGCAGGCTGGATTGGATCATAAACATGGGTGGCGGTACGGCATTGTAACCGGGCTTCTTCTCAGTTTCTCTCTTCTCAGGGTCAGAGATCTGCTTGCTATCAATCAAGTCTTGGATAGAGTGCCGGAGTGCCTTGCATTTATCAGTGATATGGCCCGAGTGCTGGTGGAATGCACAGAATTCATTATCCTTATGTCCCGGTTTCCCTTGTGTCAAAGCTGACCTAGGAGTCAGAGGGCGCAATTTTCCCTCCTCAGATGCCATGCTCAACCTATCATCCTCGATATCTCTATCGTCATCAATCCTTAACACTGGCCTTCTTCTCAACTTTCCCGAAGCCACTGATCTTAACTCTACTGGCGGCGGCCTAACGGGCTCTTCTTGCTTTTCAACCCTTTCTTCTTCAGGCTCATTCTGCCTCATTGGAGGAGGAGGAGGATTCTGTGGAGCATTCTGCTGAGCGTTCTGCTGTGCCAAGGCGGTCAACATATTCATCATCCTGCCCTCGAATTCCTCAAAACGGCGGCCCACTTCCTCCGCAATCATGGCCCTGGTGGCATCTTCCCCCCTAGGCGAGTTTGCCATCTGAGATACTGTACCACTGATTTCTGATAAAATCTCCGGTAGGCCCTCTCTATCTGACAGCTCAGGAGTAAGAACTCGAATCAGTCGCCCGGTTGGTGATCTAGTCCACCTGGGCAGATCTATGATGGCTGCAGGGACAAAAGTTAGAATGATGCATGAAATGTAGGTATAATGCATGATCGTGATATGCAACATTTACAGAACACAAGCAAGCAAGTAGGTCCTTCCACCCTTATTTCTCCCACACACGTGGTCGTGCAGTCTCTTTCCTAGGTGGGATTAGCCCAATGGTCAACGAGGGACCCGATGGACGCGCATGGTGCGCGGTGGAAAACCGGCAGCATAACACTCCTATGCTAATGTACAAGCGGATGGATAATGATCGCCACGTATTCGGACGCTCCATAAATTTCGACATGGCCCTACCGGGGCATGATAGCCTTTGGCTAGGTTACCAAGCGAGACATTTGGACTCATCCAACACATGAGGATCCATACAGCAAGCATGAGATTACGGTTCATTTCACCTGTGGAAAGTGACTACAGCCATTACATGAGCTTTGGACAAGGGAGATGTTTCTTTGAGGCTACCCAAGCATGATCCCTGCCGACGGGTCTAGCTCATCACGAGCGTAGCGACCGATCGGGTCACCATTTTGATATACCATTGAGGTACGTGGCTTGGGCTGGTGATTATCCTTAACACTTCCCCAAATTGAGTGAAAATGAGGAGGTGCTTCAGGAACGCACCGGGGCTAAAAGAGGGACCAAACTAGCGTATTCTAAGGCTCTAATGATATGCAAATGCAAATTTGAGAGAAAGCGAATTTATGAATTAAATTTTAATCATAAATGTTAAAAGAGGTATTTTCGAATTGAAATCTCGAACCATAAACGTCCCCAACGAAGTCGCCACTGTGACGCGCGCCGGATCCCGATGCGCCGCCCGTTCGGACCGCCCGCACGTGGGCGATCGGGGCATTTGCGGGTCCGTTGACAGCTTGCGATAAATCGCAAGTGCGTCTATGTTGGGCAATAAGGAGGTATCATGGAGTCGCCACCCAATAGAACATTGGGAAAGTTACTCTCGCCTCGGAGAGCCTAAGACTGCGCTTGGTATCCATTTTAGGCCAGCTAGAGGGATCATGGAAGGTGAACTTCTCACCCTAAAGAGCCTAGGATTAGCGCTAAAGCCTCATGACCCAAGAAGTATTTTGGAGGATAACCTCTAACCTCTCGAGCCCAAAGACCAGAGCTGGGTCCGGGATTTCTCATCTATTTCTACCTCAATTAGTTTATGATCAAATTTTAATGTCATTAATTCGCTCTCTCTCCACACTATGCAGTTTGATTAAAAGGCGCATTTATTCACATTCGAAAAGCCATAAAATGAGCAAAATAAATATTGAAAGTGATAAATTACAATAATACAAGGAGCGGAATACAACTCCCTTTTGTAAATGTGCGGATCATAAATAAATCGGGACATTGCTTATTCTGAGGACTTTGGTCCTTGCATGCATCGTTATTAAAATTGGATATTTTCATTTGTGATGATCTTTATTGGATAAAATAGGACATTGGTTCAGTTTTGTGTAAACCTCATTTTATTAAATATAAAACCATTGAGTCATTTTTATACATCAACGGGATATGAAAGGAGTATGTCCATATGCATAAGATAATCAATAAAAGGAATGAAACAAGAGGATTAGGAAACTAAACCGGACGAGATCCTCCAAACATGGTAGATAGCCGCTCAAGCTCGGGATAATCCAGGAGGACCGATATACACTCACAGAAAGTTAAGAGAGGTTAATATACATAAAATTTACACATAAGAAGTCAAGGAGACTGAGTAGAAATGAAAAACGATTTAAAAAGATGGAGACAGAACCCACCGACGGCCTTCCTTGGTTGACCGACGGGCGTCGGTTCGGTTATCCGATATGCCTGTTTGTCACTCAAGAATGGGCGTCTGTAGGTGGGTGACCGACGGGCGTCGGTGATAAAGATGACCCGTCGGTCACCCCTGTCTCCGAAAAAAAATAGAATGGAGAGAAAGAGAGAGAAACCTTTTTTCAAAGTCAAAAAGAGTTTTATCCCAAAAGAAGATAAGAGAGTCAAGATAAAAGGAAATAATGACAGATGTTCAAAAATTTCACAGAATAAAAATTAAATATGAGATAAAAATGGAGAAAGAATCCGGAATATTTACCCTCAGATAACCACTTCAGGTGAGATTCTGGTGTCGGTTAGAGCCCCGCTCGTTCCATGAGAAGCAGAGATGAAAGATTAAAGAGAGAAAATGAGATATTTCACCTCCAATCCTTCAGAAAATCGATTTTGGAGTCAAAATCTAAAGAAAACTAATTAGCTTTTAGTTCCCTTGATTGATTTGATCCTTGATTCAATAGAGTTCTTTTAGAAAAAGTGTTTTTTGGAAGAGAGAGAAAATGTGCTTGAAATTGGGCAGAGTTTCCTCTTCTGAAAATTTTTCCAACCCTTCTCAAATGAAAATCCGGAGCTTTTATAGCCAGACACGACCGACGGGCGTCGGTGTATAGAGGCGGGCGTCGAAAGAATCCTTCTGACACAAGGATTAGTCCGACGGCCCTGCCACATCCACCGATGGGCGTCGGAAGGGTTGCGTGCTCCGGGAAACCAGGCGGCAATCTGACAGGGGCGGTGATTTTCCAACGGGCGTCGAAAAATACCCAGAGCCGTCAGTGACTCGGAGCGACGGGCCGGCTCGACAGACGGGCTGGCCGTCTGTCGAGGACAAAAAAGCCCTTTGACTCGAAAAAAACCTCTGTTTTTCTCTCCTTCGGCCCAGGAATGATAAAAACCTCACTTCTCATGGAACGCGGGGCTAAAACCTCTAAATCCAACCTACCATTCAGGCTTGGACACTGATTTCATCATAGGGTAACCTCTGATCCGGACCGCTCCGGGACACGGTGCTTACAGCCGATTTCCTAGAGTGGGCAGCATAGGTTCCACTCTGAAGTCCGTTGATATGGCACCTCTACGAGAAAGGCTCAGGATTCCCTATGAATATGAAGTTCGCGCTTCCAGTGCTTCTCTCAGGGCCAATGCCAACTTCCAGGGAAGGAAGGCGATAGTTGTGTATGAGGCGAACTTTGAGGCCGGGGTGAATCTCCCTCTGACAGCCTTCGAATTAGAAGTCTTGAACTACTATGACATGACCATTGGTCAGCTTCATCTAAATGCCTGGCGCACCCTTTTCGCATTACAGATATGGTCCGCTAAGAACGATATAGATCTCACTCTTAGGCTTTTCCGAGCTACTCACAACGTTGGACTCCGAGCCAATGGAGAAGATCACAACTATATACAATCTCATTCTGGCTATGGGGTGTTTGTTGGGAATCCGGAGTCACTGAAGAAGTGGAAAGATCAATTCTTTGTAATAAAGGGTGAAAAAGACTTCCCTTTTTGAACTCAATGGGGTCGATTCGTGAATCGGAATGACGACCCCTTACTGCTTAGCGAGGATGAGGAACGAACCCTGGCTCAATGGAGGGATTTAGCCAAGGAGAAAGTTGACATTAACTTGCAGCTCCAGTGTAGCATACCTCCAATACCCCAAAGACCGAGCTCTAAAAGAAAGGGTAATCTTCACTTCTTTTCCTTAGATGCTGATCCGTCTCTTAATGTTTGCTTTTTTGCAGCTATGAAGAACTCAAACCCAAGCGTGGCCGAGCTAATCCGCACTAAGAAGAAACAAAAGATCGGAGGCGCTGGAACTTCCACGATCGCTCCGAGCATCGCCCCAAGTGAAGGTATTCCCAACCCTATCTCTGCTAGGGCTAGTGAAGTTCTTTCGACAACTACTCCAGGCCTGAGCGATCCAACAGGGAGTCCTTTACCCATGGCACTGCCAGCATCGCCGATAAATGTGTCCAGTACTACTCCCCCTCCCTTAACATCTGTCGGGCATCCTAGCACAAGCCCAGAGAGCACACCTATGCCGGATCCAAAATTGGTGGTTGAAGAGCTGAGGGCTCTGTCGGATAATGCGCTAGCAACGACAGGGGAGAGGTTGGTCGAAGGACAATCCGGACTTCAACACCTTTGCTCACCTGATGTCTTGCATTCCTACCGAGACAGCCCCACTATTTCATCTTGGGGCTGACCAGCTGAGCAATGTGATGAAGAGACATGAAGTAGAGGTAAACACTCAACGTTTGTGGATTAGAATTAGAAAACCCGAGGCTAATTGCCTATTTGTGCTTGCAAGAGAGCATGATAATGGGAGCCGCTATCGGCAAGATGAACGCGCTGATAAGCCTACGCAATAAGGCAAAGAAGGAGGCTACTCGAATGAAGCAGGAGCTCGGTTCGATGAAAGCCAAGCTTGATAGTGCTGAGAATTGAGCAAAAGAGGTCGAGTTGAAAATGCTCTCCTAATCCAAGGAGGTTACCGAGGCCCATGATAGAGCTGCCACAGCTGAAGCTCTTTTAAACCAAGAGAGAGAGAAACGATGTGCTGCTGAAGCTAGTCTAGCTGAGGTTCAGCAAGCTCAAGAGTCTTGGCTTAAAGAGAAGACCGAGCTGGAGCAGAAGTGTGCTGACCTCCAGTACCGAGTAGCTGACATGGCTGTAGATAAATGTATTGCTTTCGGGGGTAAATAGGTTTAGTCAGTTATGGACCGGTATCCGAATATGGATTGGTCCTGGTTGGATGAAGTTTATCCCGATGATTGAAAATCCGAGCTGACTTGTAATTTCGTAACCATATATAAAAAGTATTTTGTTTATATAATTGCGTATGTGTATGCTTTTTGTTTTTAATCCCGATAGCATGTATGTAAATCTAGTTGTTAAATGTCCGAGGCTATGCTCGGCAAACAAACTCGTTATTGATGATGTAGCTGTTCCCAGCTTAAAAAATACATATGCTCGTGGCGACCATGCCGAAATGAGTTTATAAATAATAAAATAAATGCTCATGGCTATAACGCCGAAACGAGCTGAACTACTGAAAATATCTTTTAAGATTGGAGACATTCCAAGAGTGGGGGAGCAATCTTCCCGAGAGGTCTTTTAGCCTGTAGGCGGTCCCATGAACTTCATGCACCATGTAGGGACCTTCCCAATTTGGACTTAACTTTCCAACCCCAGCCACCATTTGAGCTGCAACAACTTTTTTGAGAACTAACTGTCCGACCTGAAAAGATCGAGGCTTTAAGTGGCGATCATGATATGAGGACATCTTCTGCTTACACATCGCTGATTGCATCTGGGCAGATTCTCTGATTTCCTCCGACCGATCTAGGTGGTATAGAAGAGAGGCTTCATTCTCGGTAGCATCATATGAAGAAGTCCGAGTGCTGGGAAGTCCAACCTCGCATGGAATGACAGCCTCTGTCCCATACGTTAATGAGAAAGGAGTATGACCAGTAGCTGCTTTAGGAGAGGTTCGGTATGCCCAGAGTACATGAGGAAGTTCATCCATCCAAAGGCCTTTTGCATCATTCAGCCTCTTTTTTAGACCAGCAAGGAGTGTTCGATTTGTAACTTCGGTCATTCCATTTGACTGGGGATGATATACCGAGGTAAAGCACAACTGTATGTTAAGATCCACGCAGTAATTTTTGAAGGAAGCACAATCAAACTGCTTGCCATTATCTGATATGAAAGTGTGTGGAATACCGAACCTTGTTATTATAGCATTCTGAACAAACTTGACGATATTCGCCGGAGTAATTGTAGCTAGGGGCTCGGCCTCCACCCACTTCGTAAAATGATCCACTGCTACTACCAAGAACTTTCGCTGGCCGGTGGCCAGTGGAAAAGGGCCAAGGATATCTATTCCCCACTGTGCAAATGGCCAGGGGCTATGAATGGGCACCTACAGAGCTGCTCGGCGATGCAGTAAATTACCGAACTGCTGGCATTTGTCACACTTCTGGACAAGATCTTTGGCATCTCTCTCCATCGTGGGGCAATAGTAGCCTTGTAACAAAGCTTGTCGAGCAATTGTTTGTGCACCCCCATGAGACCCACAAATACCTTCATGGATCTCTCGAAGTACATAATCGCCTTCTTCAATGCTTAAGCATAGATTCCACGGATGCGAAAATGACCGCTTATATAGTTTATCTTCTAAGATAGCATACATACTGGACCGCCTGACTATCTTTTGAGCCTCAACCGTATCATCCGGTAGCAATCTCGAGGCCAAATACTGATATATCGGCAACCGCCAACCCTTCATCGGCTCGTTCAACTGTACCTTGTATGTTTCATACACTAGTGAAGTTATTACCGTCCATATGATGTCTGCCGAAGTCACCCTATCCACACTGGAAGCCTGTTTAGCCAAGGAATCTGCCCCTTAATTCTCAATTTGAGGAATCTACTCTATTGACCACGCACATCCCTTCTTCTCCAACTGGGATAACAGCAGGGCAACTAATTCCTTGTACCGAACCATGGTGTTTTCTTTAGCCTCAAACCTGCCCAGCGACTGGCTCACCACCAGCTGTGAATCAGAAAAGATGACCAAGAAATCAGGCCTGACCTCTAGAGCGAGCTGTAATCCGTAACACAGAGCCTCATATTTTGTGACATTGTTAGAAGCTGGGAATGCTATGTGAGCCATTCCTTTAATGTTTATCTTCTCGGGCCCTATTAGCACTACTCCGATGCCTGCCCCTTCTGACGAGGATGCCCCATCAATGAACAACTTCCAACATCGGACAACTGGCTCTGGAGGTGAAGCATGAAGCTCAGCTACAAAATCTGCCAGGACTTGAGCTTTCATGGCTTGGCGAGATTCATACCTAACATCCAACTCACCCAACCGAGCTGCCCACTCCGTGAGCCGGCCGGACACCTCTGGTCTTTAGAGTATCTTCCTAAGATTAGTGTTGGTCTGAACTACTACCGTGTGTGCTTGAAAATAAGGCCGCAGCTTTATTGTCGTGACGATCAATGAGAATGCCAATTGCTCCAAGATCGGATAGTTGAGTTCAGCCCCTCTCAACACTTTGCTAATATAATAAATGGGAAACTACTGGGTGCCCTCTTCTCTGATGAGAACCGAGCCTACGGCCCCTGGGTTGACTTCCAAATATAAGTAGAGGATCTCACCCGGTTGTGGCCTACTCAGTAATGGTGGCGTGCTCAAAAACTGTTTTAACTCCCCAAAAGCTTGCTGGCAATCCGAGCCCCACTCAAATTTCCTCAGATTCTTGAGCACCCTATAGAAGGGAAGACAACGCTTAGCCGAATAGGAGATGAATCTACCCAAGGCTGTCACCTTGCCATTGAGCTTCTACACGTCTCTAATGGATTTCGGAGGTTCAATCTGTAAAATGGCTTGAATCTTGGCTGGATTGGCTTCTATGCCCCTTTTCGAAATCATGAACCCCAAAAACTTGCCTGACTGTACTCCAAAAGCACACTTCTCCGGATTGAGTTTTAAGCCAAACTTTCTCAGAGTTTTGAAGGTTTCTGCAAGCTCAGTTGGAAGATCTCGAGAGGATTTCCCCTTGACGATCATGTCATCTACATACACCTCCATGTTTCTCCAGAGCTGATTAGCAAATAACTTGTTGATTAATCTCTGATATGTAACGCCTGCATTCTTTAATCCGAACGGCATCACTCGGTAACAATATGTGGCCTGATGTGTAATGAATGCTGTCTTTTCCTCGTCCTCCGGGTTCATTGGTATCTGGTGATACCCAGATGAAGCATCCAAGAAGGCATACTCCTCAAATCCTGCCGTTGAATCAACCAGGAGGTCGATATTTGGCAAAGGGTAGCTGTCTTTAGGACAGGCCTTATTGAGGTCCGTGAAATCTACACACATCCGCCACTTGCCATTGGCCTTCTTTACCAGGACAACATTGGACAGCCAGTCCAGATAAAACTTCCCGAATGAACTGATTCCTGAGCAGTACCTCCATTTCTTGCTTCATTGCTATCTGCCTTTCTGGGACATGATTTCGCTTCTTCTGCTTGACAGGCTTGATGCTCGATTTGATATTTAAAGAGTGGCACATAACATCTGCAGAAATTCCCTTGATATCTAAGGGCTTCCAAGCAAACACATCTACATACTCTTGTAGGACTGCAATGAGTGCCCGTAGTTCCTCCGCTATTTTGCTTGCCCCGATCTTCATCTTCCGTCCTGGGACGATCTCCACTTCTACTAACGAATCAAATTGCTCCGCTTTCCTCTCTTCTCCCATAGAGACATCTAGAGAATCCAATGGTAGGGTCTAATTGGCATCCTTCAACATCGTAACATACGTTTCCCGGGCTGCTCTCTAACTCCCTCGCAACACTACTATCCCCCTAGAGGTAGGAACCTTGAGTAACAGCTGTCGCATAGATATGTATGCGTCTACCCCTGCTAATAATGGTCTTCCGAAGATGACGTTGTATGCCAATGGGATATCCACGACCATAAAGCAGCTACTGCAGGTCTGGGTTACATCATCATCTCCGAGATCCAGTGACAGTTTAACCGACCCTTCTACCTTAATTGGCTGACCCGATATCCCGATGAGTGGCGCGGACACTAGCTCCAAGATGTTATCTGATATCTTCAAGGCCTTGAATGCCTACAGGGTAATAAGATTGACCGCACTACCCGTGTCCACAAGAATACGTTGGACCAAGTAGTTTTGGACTATCGCCTCCACCACTAAAGAATCTGTGTGCGGTTGCTTGACATGACCATCATCCGAGTAGGAAAATTTCACCCATAACCTGCTGGTGGTGGTTTAGAGTCCACAGAGAACACTTCCTTCGCCTTCCTCTTCTGAGAATCCTTAAAGATGTCATAATGCTTACCCCCTGCGATAACATGTATGACTACAGCTGGGGCTTTTCTGCTAGTGCTCGCCCGGTTATCCTGACGTCGAGGAGATCGGGATCTATCTCTAGCTCATTCCTCCTTTATGAACTGAGCGAGCTTCCCTTTTCTGAGCAAGAATTCTATCTCCCTCTTGAGCTGATTACAATCATTTGTTTCATGGCCCTTGTCCCTGTGAAATGCACAATAGAAGTCCTGATTCCTACCAGAACCCTCCCTCATGGGTCTGGGCCAGTTCACCTTGTCATGCTCTTTCATCCATTTCAGAATCTGTGCCCTGGAAGCATTCAATGGTGTTCACTTGTCTTCTCTCTGTTCTGTGGATCTTGACGAAACTACGTAAGCCCGATGTGAACTTCCCGAACCACGGCCCCGTGTGTCATTCCTCCCGGCATTTCGGTCATGCGCCGATCTGTGCAAATCTCGATTTATATCTTCATAAAGTGAGCTATTTCGGAGCCGTCTGGCTTCATCCATCCGTATGTACTTATGAGCCCGGGACATTAGCTCAGTAAAGTCACCCGGGGGTTTTTTACTGAGGGAATCGCTAAAGTCCTGGCATCAGGTGTTCCTTATGACAGCATTATTGGCCAACTCCAGGTTCAAGTCCTGAATGTCCATTTCTACCGAGTTAAACCTCTCAACGTAGGCCCGCAAAGTCTCTCCTTTGTCCTGCCGAACCAAATTGAGATCCGCAAAAACTTTTGTGGGTCTGATAGCAGCCACAAATTTGGCAATGAACATGTCGCTGAACTGGGCAAAGCTCGCAATAGAATGCTAGGGGAAATTCCTGAACCAAATTTGGGCCGACTCTGTCAATGTTTGAGGGAAAATCTTGCACATGGTTGCATCATCCCTGGTGTGAACGAGCATTGTGTGGTGAAATTGGTCAAGGTGAGCCCTAGGATCAGCGCTACCATTGTATCTTGGTAGGTTCGGCAGTTGTATGTTCGAGAACGGGGCAGACAGAATCTCTCTAGTCAATGGTGAGCGAAAATTTCTCTGATACTGAAGAGTATTCCTGTTCTGGTACTTCTGCATCCGATCTTCAAAGAGCTTCTCAAACTGCTCGGCCATGAGTGTTATTGTGGAGCCTGGGACCATAGGGGGTATAACAACAGGTGTGGCTGGTGTAGAAGCCTGAGGAACTGGGGAAAAGGATTATGTGGGAGGTTGAATGGGTGGCGCCTGTGTTGCCATAGCAGTTAGCGTTGCTAGAAAAGCTTGCGCCGTCTGTGGAGTTAAACTAGGAATAATTGGCTGTGGAGTGGACTGTTGAGGTTGAATTTGCTGGCCAAATAACTGGACGGGTGTCTGTTGATTTTGAATTAATGGAGGTTGGGTTTGTGAGGGCAAGGCTTGTGTTTGAGTGGTGTGAACTGCAGCAGTGTTCAAATCTGGTAAGAGATCCATTGAGAATCTGTTAGACGTATGGTCAACGCTCACCGCACCAAATGAGAACAACTCCAAAATTCCGGCGCTGGAAACCTGAAGATGTCACCTAAAATCGAAGAACTCCGACGGGTTTCCGTTCTAGAATACTCCGACGGTCAAGTTAGCAAGAGTTGTTTCTTTTTGTAAGGAAGTATTGTTGAGGAAAAAGATCCCTATTCAAGGGTTGAGCATACCTTTTTATAGCCTCCTACCTTCTTCATAACTGTTGTCCTATTAATGGGCTTTTATTATGTAACGGCTCTTTTAATGGTTTGCTTTTATTGAGTAACGGACGCCTTTATGATAACCTTTAAAGAGTAACGGCTATATTAATAACATTACTGAGCTACCCTTCTCTTTCGAGCTTCCCATAAGCCGAGCTTGCATTCGGGAACCGAGCTTTAGAAACAAAGGTGACCCGAACTTCAATGGGCGGGCGATAACCGAGTGGAGTGCTGACTATAGCTCGATTGTCACTATATATGAAAGAAGTTTTAGAACATGTTAACTCAAATTCGAAATTTTTCGGTACTTATCATCAAACCAATACCATTAAACTAAAACTTATTGTCAATTAGATAGTGTGTTTTAATCATACATATGGCTAATATCATTAAATCTGCTATGCCATTACATCCTTATTATCTCTAGCATTTCCTTTTCTTCAGTTTGTACTGGTTTCCAACATTTCTTTTCAGGGTATTTATTGAGTGAATTCAATTAAGAGCATTTTTGTTTGGCATTATATAGGAACTAAATTCAGTATAATCGTAAATTTTCATATTGGGAGTTTAATGTCTTTTGCTTTACTTGGGAAAGATAAAAAAAACCTTTGCTCACTAGTTTTCCTTGAGAAAAACAAACAACAATTTCGATTTGTATATTCTCACTGAATAGCGCCGTGTGATTCAACGCCTGGAGAAATGAAGTCGATGCAGTGGAAAGTAATTACACAAATAGTCTTATTTTCAAATATAGTATCTTATTATAACGTTTGCTTTCTAGCAAAATCAAAGTTTTCTTTTCTACTCAAAAAAAATAAGAATAAAAAAAAAAAACATCTTCAGTAAATACAAAGCGACATCAAATTACCAAATTGACCAAACAAAACATTGCAGATTAAACCACATCAAACTCCGCGAGAATGGCACAATAAAACAGAGAGTAAACAGCAGCATTGAAGATTGCAGTATTTTACTTATTTAGATCAAAACAATGGAAACCTTCCCGTTTCATTTGCAACTAGATCATCAAGCAGTTCAAAAGCAAATAATAAGTTTCTTTCTCTGTACATATATTCAACTAAACAAGCCCAAGATTGAGGTCCTGGTTTGAATCCCATTTCTGCTAGTCCGAATAATGCTGCAACAGCATAATCTACCATCCCAGCTTCGCATAGGCCGACCACCAATTCCTGGGAAGTTGCATAATGTGGTACAAATCCTCTGCTAAGTATCAAACCCAACAATGCACAAGCCTTCTCCAACTCACCTTTTTGGCACAAAAAGTTCAACGCAATCCAGTAGCTTCCTTTGTTTAGATAAACCCCCTCAAAAGCTAGTTTCTCAAGCATCCCAAGAGCTTCATCAAACCTGTCTTCAGTACATAAACCTTTGAGGATCACATTAAAAGTTACAACATCAGCTTTGCGTTTCATTTATCTCATTTCTTTAAGCAACTCCATGGCCTCATCTACTTTACCTGCTCTGCAAAAGCAATTTATCAAGGTTGTATAACTAATTGTGTCAGGTTTCAAACCAGAGCTCTTCACCTCATCAAAAACCTCTTTAGCCTCCTCCAACCTTCCCTCGTTGCAAAATCCATTCATCAGGGTTGAATAATTAAATATATTTGGATAGCATCCATTTTTTCTCATATACTCTAGTATTTTCCTGGCCCTATCAACCTTTCCCTCGTGGCAAAAGCCTTTCATCAAAACACTGTAAGTAAGAGCATCAGGCAATATCTGATCTTTTGACACCATCTCCTCAAACAATTCAATTGCTTCTTGAAGTCTTACACTTTCACCCAGCCCAGCCATCAGAGTTGAGTAGGTAATCAAATTAGGATAAGATCTCCTAGACTTCTTCATTTCCTTCAGAACTTCAAAGGCAGACTCGAGATTACCACTTTTGCAATGACGTTTCACCAAAATGTTAAAAATGCAGGTATTTGGACTCATTCTGAGACATTCCTTCACACGCAATAGAAATTTCTGGGCCAAATCAATCTGCTCTGATTCAATCAGCAGATTGAGACATGTGCTGAAGGCCTTAAGAGATGGCTTCTCATGAACAATTGGCTGAATAGCATAGAACATCTCAACAAATCTTTC
This sequence comes from Excoecaria cochinchinensis, assembly GCA_947683425.1. NCBI lineage: Eukaryota > Viridiplantae > Streptophyta > Magnoliopsida > Malpighiales > Euphorbiaceae > Excoecaria > Excoecaria cochinchinensis. The sequence continues at coordinate 6,033,662 of CANTUQ010000080.1, read as the reverse complement.
ATGTAAAGAGGACTTAGAAACAAGTTTTCATGAAATTTGCAAGTTTCATAGGTCATCTGAAGAAGAAGTGCATCAACAGCCTGAAACTTCCTTGCCTGAGCAAGCTTATGGATTATGAAGGAATAGGTAGCATGGTTGTGATTAAAACCTTTTTGCTCCGCTACCATGTTGAATATTTCTAATGCATGTTGTGGATCTCTCTCATGTTTGATTAAATTTATGGCAAACTCATGAGAGATGAATCTTGGTTTCCTTTGAGCTTCCACAAGGGTATTTGACTTTTCAATTGGGGAATCTGGAAAGGAAGTTGCTTTTGAGGATTGGAGAGGAAAGATCCATGGAAATGAATATGGTGTAGCTGAAGAGAAAGTGGAGAATAAGTGATGCTTCTGGAAAATACCTTTCACAATATTCATAAAAACAGTTGCTCCGTTTAAGTGACTGTCATCTGAAAAAGATAACAACCTGTTAGCGAGCTTTCCTCAAATGTGTATCAACATGCACTTGAAGACCAAATAGACACACATCCAGTTCAGGATTATCATTTTCCACAAAAGAAAAAAATAAATAAATAAAAATTACAGACAAAATAGCAAATGGTTAAAGAAAGGAGAGAAATCAAGTCTCATTTTTAATAAATGCACTAAAACACATGCAGATCTGTTTTCGGAAGAATGCTTGCGAATTATTCTAACCAGACAACAGAAGTGGACCACAAAACAAACACAAAATTGAGTCGAAACGTTTCTCTGATCAACAGGACATTTTTTCTTTCTTTTCTCTTTGGAATCTTTTCTATCAAAGAAGCCTTTTTATTTTTCTCTCTGCAATTTTTTTTCTTTTCCTTCTGAGAAAATAATTAGACAAATTTTGAAACACTGGACAAGCATACACTTTCCTAGGGTAACAAGTCATTCATAACCAAAACAGAGGCTCTGTATGGTTACATCACATGCAAACGAAATTGACAAGGTGGCCAAAAGGTTCCTCTTTTTATTTCTGAAATACAAAAATTAAATAAATAAATAAAGGATAAAAAAAAATTAAAAAACAAAAAAATACCCCAAGGGCTGAAACTTGCTGGTTCCAATTCCAAAAACTAATCAAAGCAGGAAAATGGGGCTTGAAATTCATCTGAAATTCAAGACAAATAAACCTCGCCACTAGAAGAACGAAACCAGAACTAAATCAAGATTGTTTAGTTTGATTCTTCTAAATCCCAGATTGGGATGTAGATTCGAATTTTGTGTTCTGTATACAACGTTCTTCAAGTTAATCTGTGCTCAGTTGAATCTCAGTTAATTCCATCATGTTGCACCTATATTCCAACCCATTTTCCTTAACTTTGAATTTTCGTTTCTGAAACTTCAAAAAACCTACATGAAGAAAGGTCATCATTTAACAAAATTCCTTATTCACTGACCACTATCCTTGTATTGCAGACACCAAGTTTCAGGGTTAGTAAGTGATAAAGCCATTTCTGACCTTATCGGGAGGTACGCCGGGCACTGTACAATATTGTCCGCTTTGGGCCGGAGTCCTCACGGTTTTGTTTCTGAGGCTTTGCCCCAAAAGGCCTTGTACAGGTGAAGGGTGTCCATGGCCTTGAAGGGTGTCCATGCCTTTATATGGCCTACTTCAACCACTTCAACAGCCGATGTGGGATTAGGATAGCATTGCTATCACTATTCCCCCTCCCGAGAGAGGGCTCGGCGCTTACGGGACTGGCCGCTTTGGGCGCTGCCGATCGGGCGCTGACCTCGGCTCTCAACGAAAGCACCAAATGATAAAGCTATTTCTGACCTTATCGGGAGGTACGCCGGGCACTGTACAATATTGTCCGCTTTGAGCCGGAGCCCTCACGGTTTTGTTTCTGAGGCTTTGCCCCAAAAGGCCTTGTACAGGTGAAGGGTATCCATGGCCTTTATATGGCCTACTTCAACCACTTCAACAGCCGATGTGGGATTAGAATAGCATTGCTATCAGTAAGGAAAATGGAGGATGATACTCAAGAAATGTTTACAATGTAAATTCTGTTACCGCATAAAACCACTTAAAAAAGATTCTTTGATGAAACAGTACTGGAATGTGATCCGATGAAATTCTAGCTTGCCATCCTCATGACATAACATCTGTCTTAGCAATACAATGATTCCTGCACGTCACAGCATCCCAAGATAACAAGACTGAATCTGTGATGTTCACATCATTGAAAAATATGCTAAAACCTTCTTTAAGAGAATAAATTTAAATGAGAAATAGATTTGTCGCTTATGCCAAAGATAAACGCAGACTTACCATCTCAAGGATCCAATAACATCGAAATTGGAATACTTTAATGGGCAGAGGTAATCACATGGTTTTCTCAAACTTGAATTGAGATTACCTCATTCTTGTCTTCCTTATTCTTTTATGCATAGGTCTTGATGATTTTACACTATGTGTTCCAGCCATTTCCTCTTGTTCAGCATCACTTTTCCTCAAATTTATATTCATGCTATTTACCAATATCTCAGTCCTTGGCTCTGCCACCATTCCCTTACATTTCATCTCCCCAAAGAAATCCAAAGCATCCTGAACTTTTCCTTTGTCATAGAGCCAGTGAATCATAATAGTATAGGATCGTCGATCAGGTCCCAACCCATACTTCTCCATCTCATTCCAGGTCTCTCTTACTCTGTCCTCACAATCCCAATCCACGTACAATTTTAAGATCAAGTTATATGTGTCAATATTGATCTTGCATCCAATCCTTTCCATCCTTTCCAAAACCAATGGCAACTCCTCTGGCCCCTTCAATGCCTTGAGCAAGTAATTGAAAGTTATATCATTGGGCATGCAGTTCCCCTTCTTGTCCATCATTTCATCCAAAAGCTCGTACACCTTCTCCATCTTCTGAATTTTGCACAAATGTTTAATAAGCGAGTTGTGGGTAGCCACATTCGGCAAACAGCCTTGTTCAGTCACTTCCAAAGCTTCTGGAATTCTCTTCTTGAAACACAATGCATCAATCATACAGTTGCAGATCACCACATCTGGTTTGCTTGGTCTCTCCCACATTGCTCGATAGATTTTCTTGGCTGTGCTCAACTTTCCCTTCTTGGTTAATGCTTTTATAAAGTTCCATAGGCAAATAAATCTGGCTTACATTTAGACCGAATTATATCTTTGAAAAACCTCCTCGCCTCATGTACATTTCCCAAAACACACCATCCATTGAGCACAATATTCATAGTCTTGATATCCATGCCAAAATCATTTGCGTTTGAATATAGCAAAGTTTCTGCAACTTCTACATGCTTGTACCTACATAAACACATTAAAAGTTTCTCGAATGCAACCAAGTCAATATCTAGCCCTAAATCTCACCTCTTATCAAAAATTTCAATTGCCTTCTCCACCTTATGTGCAGCAGCATATCTATTAATGATAATTCAATATGTTTCCTCACTAACAAGTCCCTCTTTCTTGGACATTTCACCATGCACTTGAGTCAACTCATCGAACCGCCTCATTTTACCAAGAATGTCAAGAATCTCATTATATATATTGGACCCCATAAAATTTGGCCCCCTTTACAAACCCAATTGAAGAATATATAAGCAGGTCTCCAGTCAGAACCCCTTACACAAGATAATTTGTCCATCCTCCTTAATGTTTCAACTCATCTTAATTAAATTTCAAACATAATCAAGCACATATTAAATACATATATATATATATATACTTAGATCTTTAAATTTAAAGATTCTCATATATCCAATTTATAACTTTACATACATGACTTTAATTTATAGTCCACAATATAATTCTACAAGTTTCTTCACTTTTAAGTGTACATCCCATAACAAAAAAATAAAATATAAATCTCTAGTGCATCCACCTCAAAGTCTTTTGCAATCTTCTCTGTTACTTTGGACTTTGTAGTAGATCCACCGCAATATCTTTTTTAATTTTCTTCAAAATTTACAAGAGAAAAGAAACCACATGCTAAGCCATATGCTTAGTGGTGTTTAAGTAATTTCATTTTCTCCCACATACATACTCAAACAAATATAGCATACATAATAAAATATATATATATATATTATAGGTGGCAAATGGGTGGGTTGGGTGGGTTTGGGTTGGGTCATAAATGGGTTGGGTTATAAATGGGTGGGTCATAAATGGGTCAAAAATATATGGGTCATAAATGGGTCAATACCCAAATGGGTTGGGTGGGTTTGGGTCAATCCATTTGATATTTTTTTAATAAAAAATAATTATCGATATAATAACGGGATACTAAATAAATTATTATAAAAATATTGGTTCAAATTGGTCGGTGGAGATTCAAACGGATCGGGATATCGGTTGAATTATAGCTGTCCAATTTACTATTCATTTGGTAAAAATTTTGGCAGTATAATGGCTATATATATAACATACCCTTCCTGCAATTCAAACAATCTACAGTCACACACAGGGGCACAACAACACAATAATTCATAAACCAAGTGATTAATTTTTTATTTTTAAGCCAATTATGTAATCCTAAATTATTTCACTTACTTTCTAAGCTCAATTTCTCCCAAAATTAATTTTATAATTTTTAAAATATATAAATTAGTCTCCCTGCAAAATTTCAGTTTAAACAGAGTCATTTTCTCGATCTGGTATATTTAAATCAGTCCGTTTCGATAATTTTCGGTGTTACCAAAAAATTAATTTTTTACTGTCAAAAATTTCTAAATATTAATTTAAGTCTATATATACCATTAAAACAATTTTTAGAGATCATTTGCTATTTTTAGAGTTCTAGTCAAATTTTGGTTAAACCGGCTACCCTTTAAAACGAGCCGGGTTTTTTTTTATTTTTGACTTTTGGAGATGTATTTGACCTCATTTTTTCTCCAAATTTTACCGTCGGGCTCCTTATGACTAGTATTTTCCGATGGTCAAATAAAATATTTTTTACCTCCGGATGTAATTTTTGTTCGCAGTGCACTATTTACCATTAAAAAATACTATTCACGACTAACCCGATAACTCGACCATTACAAATCGAACCAACAAAATATGCATACACATTACACAATAATAATACAGCGGGACAGTATAATCAAAAAATCTTGTTCATTAAGACAAAAATTTTTAATATTCAAGAAATAATGAAAAAAAAACACCCATTGGGTCAAGGAAGAATGACCCAAATGGGTTGTATTTTATGTGGGTAGATTTTGAGTTGGTTTAAATGGGTTAATTTTTTAGTTGGGTTGGGTTTGGGTCAATTTTTCTTGGGTGGGTTTGGGTGAGTTGTTGGGTTTGGGTTAATTTTGACAGGTATATATATATATATATAAGTATAAAATATCTTCATTTATTCATAAGCATCAATAAGCATTGAAATTTATTTATAAACATAAGCATATCAATACTTATACTAATTTATGCCAAGTTACATAAAGCTCTATTATTCATAGAATTTACTTTGCAAATTAATCACTAACGTTCACTAAAATTCTTTATTCATAGTTAAGCCTTTATTGATTTTCTGTGTATTTGCCCAAATAAAATTTAGTGGAATCACACCGAACTATATAAGCAATATATCAAATATGGGACCATGTTCTCATAACCATTTAGTCCATTCACACATCTCATAACGCTTTGTAAGTTATCAATTTCACTTTTTAGTAGTATAAGAAGAAGAAGATTCAGGAGCTAGTAGAAGAATGAGGTTGAATAAGAAGAAGATTAAGGATCAAGTACAAATAGATTAGCTTTTTCAAATTTAAATCCACACAATGTGGATGATTACAATTTGATTGTGCAACATTTTTTGTACATGATTCTGGATAATATATCTATTGGATGTGTTTCAATATTTTATCATTATAATATGATGATTTAATATTTTTTGCTTAAATCTTTTAGCACTTTTTATGGGTTTGACATATAAGGCTAATATAAGCAGAATGATTGTTAGTTTAGAGTAACACTATATTTTTAAATAATATTATTAATAAAAAAAAAATCAAGTGAATTTCACAAGATATAAATATGTAAACCAATGTTTATACACTATGCGTGTATCCTCAATAAATTAGAAACCAAAAATTCAAGTGAATTTTACAAGTTATACATATATATACCCATGTATATACCCTATGTGTATATACTCAATAAAAAAGAACATTAAAGAAAATTTTACGAAATATACATATGTATATCCTATATGTATGCCCTCAATGAAAAAGAAAAACATTCAAGTAAATTTCATGAGATATACCCATATTAGAAATTGCTAGTAGAGCTAAAGTTGACTGAAAAAGACAAATTATCCTTGTATTATAATAATAAAGCTACAAGCAATATTGCTCACAATCTTGTTCAACATGACCAAAAGACATCGAAATTAATAGACACTTCATCGAAAAAAGCTAACTAATAATGTCTTAAATTTATTGCATGTGACGTCGAAAAAATAGCTAACTGATATTTTTACAAAATGACTCAACATTCAAGTCTTTCATACCTTAATTTGCAAGTTGGACATAAAATATATTTTTGCACCAACTTGAAAATGAATGTTGATAACTATTAGAATTTATTTTCTAGTTAATTTTTTATTTTTTCCTTATTATAAAAGAATTAGGACTCTCTTTATTTCCTCTATAAATAATTTGTACAATCTTAAAATTTTATACAGAAAATTAATAAAATTTTTATTAATCTCAAAAATCTTCACAAAACAAAAATATCTAATTCTGCAAAAGCTTCTTATAGTCCTTATACCACACTATCGCTTATTAATCAAGCAAAAGCCAAAAGGATCAAATGAAAATCAATCACAAATTATAGAACAATTTGTGCACGCCCACAAGTCAAATCACATAAGCATTCTATTACTTCCATGATTTGCAGTTTAACACATGTTTACATATAGAACGATGTTAAAACAAGACATTAAAGCGACTCAGAGGGAAAGATTTATGGGAAAAATGTCTTTTCGGCTTAAATATTCTCTCAAGGAAATTAGAATCTCTCAGCCGTCATTACAGCAGGTTGAGCTTCACGATGTTTGCCAGTGAGATATGGACCTCTACTCACAGCTTCCTGCAACTGCATTGAGAATAAATGAAAGCATGATAAGCTAATGATGTGATAAAGAACCAATTCTTCGGAGGTCCACGCCAAATATAATCTGTGTAAGGAGACCCTGATTTGTAATGTTGAAATTATTTAATGCCCTTAAATATAGGTACACTTTCATCAAAATCTAATCTTTGCAATGATTTTCCAAATATAAGCTTAGATCTCAACCACAAAGACCCTAATCGCCATCGAGTTTAAGGATGCTAAATGCGCATTCCCACAATGAACTGCAGCTCCCCATTCGGCAATATTACCAGAAGAAAACATGAGGCCAATAACCACAGCCTCCCTGTTTGATATAAATCTTGTCATGCTATAAAAACATTTTTTTCTATTGACAGCACAGCATAGGTGAAATTTCCTGCATAAGAATATTGTTGGGCCTCCAGCTCCAATAGGGGTGTGAATTAGAGGGTTTGCATTAATTACAAATCTTGCCTTGTTAGCAATTCTGGAGAGAGTTGGATTGCTGCCGAGTTTTCCAGATGACATGAAAGCCTTATGGATTGCCTTGCAACAATTATATCTAGCTTCCATGCCTGTAAGAATTTCCACTAACTAGATTTAGAACATTGTTTTCCCATGTCTGATTTAAATAATTCAAAAGAGGAAAACAACATAACACCAACAAAGTTCAGAAAGAGAGAGAGAGAGGTGATAAAATATACCTATTTTTGTGCTTTCAGTACTTGGATCAGTCACTATAGTTATAATCTCTTGTTTCGAGCATATCTCCATAAGGCACCATAGCCGAGCCACCAGCCCACTAATCATTCTGTAAGCCTAAAATATTAACATGAGAGCCATCGTGAATGTCCTTGATAAAGTGGATCCATCAATTTCAAACAACTGTGTCTGAGATACAAGGTACAGTTCCAGTCTCATATGAGAGTTAGAACATGCTCTTTCTTTATGTATTTATTTATTTGGTAACTACTGTAATTGCAAATTAGCTGTGGTCAATACAGCAACAAATGAGTAGAAATATGTATAGTGCCCCCATGACATACATCCACTTAACATTCAACACAAACAATTCATGCTTCCTTCATTACATAAAAGAATTAACTGTTCACTTCTCACAAGTAAAATTTTGCAGACATCACTGTCCTATTCAACAGCTCAAGAATAGCAGGCAGCCTCTGTATACTTTATTTCCCCAAACAACAAGAGGTAGCATGAGTTGGAAATATTATAAAGTCATCCTAGATGGAGTTTTATGGTAATTCACAATGATTCGTGAGAATGGTGCAAAATTTCTTTTTTTTTTTTTTTTCCCATTATGACTATCATCGTGGCAGCAACTAGACCTAAATGGAGATCCATTAAAAATTTGTCTGAGGGCTAAAGCTTACTGTCCCTTTATGAGTATGATTGTGAACAATGCCCACAGTATTGAAAGAAGCGAGAGAGAGAGAGAGAGAGACAAATGGACCTCAAACACTGAGCTCAGACCTTGAGCTTTAGGTACAGTAACCCAGTGCTTATTGTGTTTAAGATCATAATTATCTCCTCATTAGAAAACTAAATGTTAACTCAAACTTCTAGAAATATCATTCTCACCGCCAAGCGCACTTCTGAATCCTGTTGAAGAACTGCTAGGAAAAGGCCCTGCCAATTGTTCCAAATCAATGTCTCTATTAGCAATTAGAATATGTCATAAAGAGAGGGAAGAAAACGTTATTTCCCAGTCCAAAAAATGAAAAAGTGCAAAATGCACAAACACTATCCATTAAAGCTGAGGATATGAAAAAGCCACCACCAGCTAAATTGAAGATGACAAAAACATCAAACTGAAAAGAGAGAAGAAAAGAACTCTGAAAAAGAAATGCTCACTGATGGTGTCAGCTTCGAAGTCTTGGAAGCTGTTTCATAGATCAAGATTCGGAGACTTTCTTCTGCAACAGCATTAAGTATTCTGTTGCTCTCAGTCCAAGATTCTCCAGCGATGTTTCCAAGAGAATGTAATGCAGCCTTTTGTTTTCATTTAGGAACCATTTCAGATACACAAAAGAGAAGATAGCATGTCAGAGTTAGTTCAGGTAAATTCCCCAAATAAAAGATCATTTAGAGCACCATTTTCACAGCAAGGTCATATTTTGGATGAAATTAGAGATTAGTGGAAAGGACACACCTAGAAAGCTGGTTCCTCCAAGAATAGAATATTCATATGCACATTATTTTATCTTAAGTGGGAAAATAAGAATCTTGAGTTCATTCAGGGCAACCCATTAAAGAGAATTTAGAGATTCCTCTAGTCAATATTACATGATTGACATGTAGCATGCAGATTTGTGTGTAAGATGCAAAATATATCAACACTGACCAGTAATAGAAAGTCAACATTGTGTATATATTTTCCAAAAGTAACCGTCAATTATACAAGCAAAAGATGAATTTTTGAAATTTTAGCTTAGATAATATGCAATGAAGCGAACAGTGGCAACAAAAGGTCAGGTGAAACCTCAGCTTAGATAACAGAAGGACAGGTCTCCATAGAAATACATTTTTAGTATAGTGAGGATTCACATTATTACACAGTCTCTACAAGTGAATATTCATTCGTAAAAGCATCATCACAAAATGACATGCTGTTCCAAATTGTGGTAGGAGAAAATTTATGTGACAAATTGCTAGCATGAAAATAAAACGACAGTTCTCCACACAAGAAAATTTCATATGCAAATAAAAATTACACATAATGCTCTATACCCTATTACCAACACTCCCCCCTTACACACTAACTGAAAGGAACAGGGAAAGCAGTCAGGCAACATGTGGGTATCTACAAGCCCATTTTATTTCTATTTATTTGTACGGTACTAATTTTGTTCAGATGATCATTTGAAAAGAAAAAGTACACTTACCTTTTATTTAATGAAATCTATACCCTATTACCAACACACCCACCTCACACACACTAACTGAAAGGAACAGGGAAAGCAGTCAGGCAACATGTGGGTATCTACAAGCCCATTTTATTTCTATTTATTTGTACGGTACTAATTTTGTTCAGATGATCATTTGAAAAGAAAAAGTACACTTGCCTTTTAATTAATGAAATCTATACCCTATTACCAACACACGCTCCTCACACACTCTAAATAAAACGAACAGGTAAAGCAGTCAGGCAGCATGTGGGTACAAGCCCATTTTATTTCTATTTATTTGTACGGTACTAACTTTGTTCAGATGATCATTCGAAAAGAAAAAGTACAATTACTTTTTATTTAATGAAATCTATACCCTATTACCAACACTCCCCCCTCACACACTCTAGGTGAAAGGAACAGGGAAAGCAGTCAGGCAGCATGTATCTACAGGCCCATTTTATTTTTATTTATTTGTATGGTACTACCTTTGTTCAGATGATCATTTGAAAAGAAAAAAAACACATACTTTTTATTTAATGAAACAGTGGAAGGAAATAACAAATAAATTTCTTCAGCCAAAGACACTCACCAATTGTTTGCCACGCGCTTGTCTATTAAAGGCAGCCTCAATAACATGTCTTGCAGCAGGAGGTGACATTGAGAGTAGTAATGTTGCACCTAGGACCACTAAAAGCGTATAAAAAACAGTTGTATAAAAATTTAGTGCAACACATGACAAGTGAAAAGGCTTTCAGAAAAATTGAAAGCAAAATAAGGCTCTATTTGTTTATGGAAAACTTGTCTGTTAATAGGATGAATTTCATGGAAAATATTTCTAGGAAAATGAATTATTTTCTTGTTTGGTTGTATCATTGAAAACAAAGACCATAAACAATACAAAATCTCAACAATCTACGACATCCAGAAACATGTTGCAACAACTGAAAAAAAGGAGTTTGATCTTGTGGGCACTCATTTTATAAGGTAATAGCAAGCATTGATAAACTTACATGATCCAATTTGGCCCAATGTTTCAAGTGCACATTCAGATTCATTCATATCTTCACTCTCTAATCCAAGTCGCCCATCAATGATTGAGATAACAGTTTTAACACCTGGATTTGGAAGTACTATTAGTGCCAATAGAATTCACTTTCAATCAATCTTCAATTTTTGGATGTCCTGCTGTCAGATAAAGATGCACTCTTCCTCATTCATGTGCACATGGAATTAAAAATCAATACCTTCAATAAATTAGTTTCAAAGAACAAAACAAAAGATTGTTTTGCACTTCTTAATATTCACTAGAAATCGCACCCTGGGAAAGGTAAAAAAATGTCCAAAACACTCTGGATGAATGAATATGCATTTTTTTTCAAGCATTTACAAAGTAAAACCACAAGATCGTTCAGCAAGGCTTACAAGATTCATCAATGAAGGCATATATATTTTCCTTGGATAGGAGCCTTCCACTTATCATCATTGCTCTTGATTTTAATACCACATCCATTGATGGGTTGCTTCAATGGAAGAGGAAAAATATTAGAGAGCATAAGAGAGAAAATTTTGAAGTTGACAAAATCCACATTAATAGAAAACATTCTAAAGTAACTACCTAATCGTAGAAGAAAGAAGTTGGATAAGTTTGGTCGTTGACAAGAATTCTGTACCATGTTGTACTTCTGCCAACTTCATTCAGTCACAGCAAATGAAAATAAATAAATAAATAAATAAAAGAAAAAGACAATATGCAAGGTAACACACACACACACATGAACACAAATTCAATGAAAGAAAACAAGCGGAGTATCTTATACATTATTGGAAACCAAATTTAACCATAGCTAGCAGATTCAATGAGTCTATCCCTCAGGCTGCATAAGCAATAATATAGCTGTCACAAGATAGAGAGATCGCACATAATCATTTATCATTTTCGTTGCATCAAATCCCTGATTAATTTCAATTATTTCGGAAATATGAGAACAGATTCGCTAGTGAGTTGGGAGTCCAAGAAGCAATTGGTTAGTTGGAATATCAAGCGGATATCTGTCTTTGCATGTTACGCATTTTTCAGAGTTCAAGCCTTCTCTTTTTTTTTTTTCCCCTTTTTTCATGAATGCAAATTAAAGTTCCATTAATAAAGTAGTATATCTGCAAGGTAAAATTAAATTATATAATTTTAAAGTACAAAAGATGTATAGAAAAAAAGAAGTTCAAGAAAAATTCTCTAAACTTGTTCAATGAAAATAGTGGATAATAGTAATATGCCATAGGCAATCTAGCCATTAGCTGAGACTTACACCATCTGTTAACTCTGTGAAATATCGAACCACCTTTCCCATTAGAACACCTTCTACATGAAAAATACGCCTCCCACACGAGGAGAACCACGACCCACCCGAGGAGAAAATCTTCCATATAATAAAACTTTACTTGCATTCTTTTTTAACAAAACACAACAGAAAACACTGGGTCCAGATTTGAGAAATAGACAGACCAGATCTACAGAAACACTAATGAAATTTGAGTTGAGAAGAAATGAATATAAGACCAAGATTCTCTGGCCTTAGTTTATTGAAACATTAATAATCAACTCAATGGAACACAAGAACAAGAAGAACAAAGATAAAAGAAGCAAAAAGTGAGAGACATGGGGCTACCACCGTGGAAGGGCTAATGCTAGCCGCATACCCAAACTGATAAGAGAACGGATTTGTGGGAGAAAAAAAAATTGGGGTTATTTTTCACGTTGCTTGCTATACCAGAAACTTCACCTCTAAGATAATCTAAAGAAGAAATTCTGAAACAAAGATACGTTGTTTTTCATCCCTAATAAAGAGGGTTCACATACAAGTTAAAAGAAACTAGAAATAAAGAGACTTAATCCAAATACCTTCAATCATGCTATTTACTATAATCAAGTCCTACAATTAAGCCCCTATGACCATACTTAGATATTTACAGTACATTACAATTTATAACCTGTACACAATTTGCAAGAAGATCCTATGACATTTGAGAAGAGTTTTTTAAATTTTTTCAAAAATTTCAAGAATGGTCAAATACATTTTCAGATATCATCCCTATTCATCTTCTCAGATTTCTGCATATAAATTGTATCAAGCCCATTTCTCTGGAAAAAGCTTTGTGTTGTTCATCCAAAGTTCCTATCTCAATCTAATTTCTCCAAGAACTATCATAAACTGTCAACAGCTACTCTTTGCATGTCTACCTATTCCATGTATGCTATTCAACAACTTCAGAAACACCTGCTACATCAGAGAGTTCAACCATTCAATTTTTAAGAAGAGAAGAAGATGCTTCTGTAAGTTAATGCTTTATCTGTGGTCATTGGCTTTGTCTGTAAGTTAATGCTTTGTCTGTGGTCATCCAGTCTTAAAAATTTACAGAAGCATCAACCATTCAAATTTAAGACTGGATGACCGTGGGAAAAGATCTGCATTCAAAAGACATGCCTGGGCTGAGCGTTTGACAGCTTAGCCTCTTTTCGGCAGGCATTAAAATTCCATAATCATACAAGGTTTTACACAAATATTGGAATTCAATCTCCATTGTTTGAATCTACCAAACCAAACATAATTATCACTTTTCTTCTCATTTAAGCATAAAATCTTTAGTCTCATATACTTGTCATCCAAACACAACTGGAAAGAGAAGGGACAAAAGGACTCTACAAGTAGCAGTCAAGTAACAGCAAACCTCATATAAGAGCTCCAATACACTTAAAGTCACGAGTGTATCATCTGTCTTGCTGACTTCAGCCTCCAATAAACTTAGTAAATTTGAATGGTATACAGCTGATGCCACACCAGTGGAAACAGAGAATAGCTTCACTATCAAAGATAAAACACGGATGCGCTCCTACCAAGTTACTTGCATGATTAGATAGGGGCATACAAATAGCAAGGGAAAAGAAATTAATATATATGCTCCATAAATTATAAAATCATCATCAAATAAAGAGGGAAAAATGAGTAGAGAAATTCATATTTTAGCAAAATCTGGGAAAAACATTTTAATCAATCAGGTAAAGTAATGAGTAACCGTACCAATGAAGAACAACGAGCTGATAAATTTCTGAGGTGTGCACTATCATCATTATTGGCAGGGAAGATGATTTCCTATTCAAATTTTAAGCAGTAAATAAAAGTAAAAGCCGAATCAATGGAGCAATAATGAGACATAATTAATATGAGCAATTGCCAGTCTTACCATGCCTTTCGGAAAGCTGGCTAACTTCTGAATTGCCTCTATTGATGCTGTTGCCACTTCTTCATTACTATAGGGAATAAAGTATTCACACTAAGCAACAAATCAAAAATAATTTTATCAATGAAAACAGGAGAAACCTTTGCATGCCTTTCCTACAGCATCTCCATGAAAGGGAAAAGGCTGAAATTTTATGAAACGATATTTGTTGACTATCATGATATGTTTCCATAGTTGATTATGTAATCAAGAATTAATTGTATTTCTAAAATAGGCTAGCTCTATACTTCTTAATTCGTGGTAAATTTTCTAGAAAAACCTATTGTATGTTTTCTTTTATAAACAAATAATATAATAAGAAAATCTCCTTTTTCACAAAATTCGTCTTGGTATCAAAACCTCTGCACTTTTGAAGATTGAGTTTACTCTCTTCGGCAATAGGTTCATTCTTAAAATAGTCTCCAGTACGTTTTTTTCCGGCAAGTGTTAAGAGGTTGAGTTTTATCCCTATTCTTTCAACACCGCCGTCACCAGTGCAAAGCCCAAGCTGAGTTCGGCCGATCCACCTTTTTACGGGGCCATCAGACCCACGCGCCATCATACTCTTCTACTTCTTTGGCCACTCGCCAACACGTGTAGTGCATGTAGTTACCCCCAGCCAACTTCCATCACCGATCCTTGCTCAGATCTGTTCTCCAACCTTCTCTAACTCCGACCAGCTAATTTCCAGTCACTTCTGACGTCTTGGTTTTTTGGGCTTTCTCCTGGACAGGTTTTGTTTCCTATTTGTTTTTTGAGTTCTATTTCTTTGTTGTTCCTTGTGCCTATTTTATTCTTCAATTTAACCCTGACATTATGTCAGAAATTAAGAAAATAGAGAAAAAATATATTGTTAATAATAGTCCTTACTCTTAAATTAGCCCTATTAAACTAGATAGTAGTGATACCTATTTAATCTAGTCCAGATCATATTTATTGTCAAGACTAGAAAGTTACAAAGTTTTATTAATGGAAATAAGAAACAATCACCTGCTACTGACCCCATCTTTAGCCAGTGGGACTCTGATAACTCCTCGATTATGTCTTTGCTTATTAGTTTTATGCACCCTAAGATTTCCGGATAGTATTTACTGTTTGACACTGTAGAAAAAATATGGAAATCCGC
Organism: Excoecaria cochinchinensis; assembly: GCA_947683425.1. NCBI lineage: Eukaryota > Viridiplantae > Streptophyta > Magnoliopsida > Malpighiales > Euphorbiaceae > Excoecaria > Excoecaria cochinchinensis. Next base: position 6,018,254 of record CANTUQ010000080.1, on the reverse strand, counting down.
TAAAACCACTTATTCTCGAATGGGAAATAATACTCAGATTTTTTAACTTTGTAACAAAATTCATGGCATGAAACAAGATGAACTTACCAAACATTCTATCTTTAACTTTGTATCTTATGATTCCTCATCTCCATTCGATATAGCCTTTGCCTTATCTCTTTCCTCTATGTTTATTCCATAAGATGGGAGGAACCTATTAGAGATCTAAAGTGAAAAGAAGCTATGGTAAAAGAGATGAAAGCTCTCGTCAAAAATAAAACACGGGAACTAGTTGATCATCTAGATAATAAGTTAGTTGCCAACAAGTAGCTATTCACAGTAAAACACAAAACCGATGATTCGATTGAAAGATTCAAAGCCAGACTGGTAGCAAAAGTATTCAATCAGACTTTAGTACATTATCAGACATTTGCATCTGTTGCTAAAATGAACACAATCATAATCTTGCTATCTTGTGCAACTAACTTGGATTAGGATTTGCAGTAATTTGATATGAAAAATGCATTCCTATATAGAGACCTGAAAGAAGAGGTTTATATGGAGATTCCTCCTGGTTCTGATAATGAAAGAACTCAAAGAAAAAGTGTGCAGACTGAAAAAAACCTTGTATGGGTTGAAACAATCTCCTAGAACTTGATTCGATAGATTCAGCAAAACTATGATTTCTTTTGGATATCAACAAAACAATACTGATCATATTCTCTTTATAAAACATTATAAGGGTAATATCACTATTTTTATAGTTTATATTGTTAACATAGTGATGACGAGATGATAAAAAAGAAATGGCTTGGCTGAAAAAGCTCTTGGCCCATGAGTTCTAAGAACAACAATCTTAGAAAGCTACAATATTTCTTGAAAATTGAAATTGCAAGATCAACCAAAAGAATCTTTATTTTCCATAGGAAATACATCCTAGACCTTTTGGATGAAACTAATATACTGGGATGTCAACCAGCAGAATCACCCATTGAAAGCAACCATAAGCTACAAGCAGTAACTAAATCAGTTGATAAGGAAAGACATCAAAGATTGGTTAGAGGGCTCATCTATCTCTCTCACACCAGACCAAACATTACATATGAGCAAGTCTATGCTAGATGAAGAGGCAGTGGGATTTCTCTCCTCTTAGATAAATTAACTACCTTATTGTCCATCATAGTAACAAAAAAATATTGCTAGGACAGGAAAAGAAACTTCATCGAACCAAACAAAGAACCTGAAAAGGAAACCCAAAAAATCGAAATGATATATCAAGGCCGGAAAACCCTCAAACAAGGTCAAAAAAAAATGCCTACAAGAAGATCGAAAAAAGAATCGGGATCGGATGGTGGCTGAAAAAACTATACCCTGCGTGAACAGTAATTTCAACAACTTCTCCCGATGCGTGGAGCCACGTGCGGCAGCAATTGACGGCGAAACTCCTAGTAACGGCCAAACAAAGCCTAGACTTTCTTCCTATTGGGGCAATGCCAATAGAAAGGGAGTAAGCCTCTTGAGGCTTGTCGAAAATGATGCACTGGAAGGCACCTAAGTGCAGTAGAGAGGAAACGCAATCTCCAGAATAAAGGCACTAGGCTTTGATACTAAGAAGATTTTGAGGAAATTTTTTTATTACTTTTTTTAATATTAACAATATATTTACATAGTTATTTATAAAGAAGAATTTAAGCCTAACTAGAAAAGATACAAAAAAAAAAAGCAATAATATTAAATCTCTACAAATTAGGAACTAAATATATCCGTCAATACTCCCCCCACGGTGAAAAAATATCACACATGCTTAACTTGCACACCAAGGTATGAAAGGTCCGATTGTTGAGTTCTTTTATAAACACATCAGTTAGTTGCTTTTCTGATAACACATGAAACAAACTCAAGGCACCACTTGTAAGCTTTTCCTTGATGAAGTGCCGATCAATTTCAATATGTTTTGTTTGTTCATGCTGAATATGATTATGAGTTATACTGATGGCAGCTTTGCTGCCACAATATAAGAATAGTCTCCTTTTTTCAGGCAATTTCAATTCTTTGAATAGTTTTCTCGGCCAAAGAAGTTAGCTCTATAGAATGGGGATAAAGGATCATAGGAGACAAAGTTAGAAGATGTTTGGTACATGACCTAAACCTTTTTTCTATGAGTAATAGGCATGACCAAATTATTAGTGGAATCGGAGTTTAAAGATAACTGACCAGAAGAAGAGGATTCTTTGACATAGAGTAGGCTACACGATGGATTCTTCTCTCCTATTTCTCCTTGAATATCTCATCAAATTAGGTCTATTCAAACGTCCAATAGTCTCCCCCTGGACAGTATTCTCCTCCTGAACTCCAATAGTCTCCTCCTGAACTTGTTCCCCCACAGAACTCTCAACTAGGGTAAAGCTATCAAAAGTTATAATAGATACCACCGCCTCTCTCCTTACTCTCTCCCTAAAAAGGTGACTGGATAGTACCAAAACAAGATTCATTTTCTCTAAAAGTCACATCTATAATAACAAAATACTTCCTAGATAGAGGATGATAACCCTTGTAACCCTTTTGCATTGGAGAATACCCAATAAACACATATATAAGAGCCCTCAGATCTAAGTTTGCCAACATATATAATATGAACAGAACAAACACACCTAAACACCTTTGAAGGAACAGTATAAGCATTTTTCCCTTGTAACAATTTGTTATGTCCCTGTTTGTATTCACCAATCACACAACACAGAATCTCAAGGAGAAGAAATGAATTACCCAAATGAAGGCTGTTTTGTATTAATTCTGTAAAAGGGAAAATACAAGCTAGGGAGGAATTCGAGAGCCTCACCTCTCTCCAATACAGCATTCTTAGCTCAAACAAATCATGCTTTTTTCCCACACTTTTCACCCCTTAAAAGAAACTGAAAACACAAATCCCAATACTAACTAACTCCCAACAGCAATGGAATTCCCTATTTGTCCCTCCTAATATTTTTGCCCCTGCCCCTCATGTAAGTCTTCACAATATGGGGCCTAACATTACCCGCCGCCCAAAGATCAACCTTGTCCGCAAGGTTGAAGGCTGGAAACTGTGAAGAGATGGTGTCAAACAGTTCCCAAGAGTCCTCAAAGGATGGTAAGTCCTTCCAACGAATTAATACTTCCATTTTGTTGGGACCTGCGGTCGGAGAAGGCCGAAGTCCACGCACTTCTTGCGGTTCAACCAGCATCTCCATGTCCGAAGTGATGGCAGGAGGAATGGTGGGCTGGCAAGGATGGGCACCAAGGACTCTTTTAAGCTGTGACACATGGAAGACATTATGTATGTGAGTGGAAGGAGGGAGAGTGAGAGCATACGCGGCCTTCCCAATGCGTTTCTCAATGGGGAAAGGGCCATAAAATCGAGGGGCCAGCTTCTCATTGGGGCGGGTGGCAAGGGAGGATTGCCGATAAGGTTGCAATTTGAGATAAATCCAATCCCCAACTTCAAATTCAACCTTCCCACGCCTACTATCAGTATAGAAACACATCTGTTGTTGGGCCCGCTGTAGCTGGTGCTTTAATTCAGTGAGGATGGCATCACGGTTGGTCAGATACTGATCAACCTCCTGGTTAGCAGCTGAGCCCCACTCATGCCGTGCTAAGGGGGGAGGAGGCCGCCCATACAGTGCCTGGAATGGTGTGAGACCGGTGGAGGAGTGGGTGGCGGTATTATAGTGATACTCAGCCCATGCCAGCTGTTACAGACTAACATAACGTAATTAGAGGAGAAAATGTAGGAGCAGTAATAGCTGACTTAGAAGCAGGAATAGTTGAATTTCTGTAACAATTTTTGTGTATAAATGTCTGTAATCACTAAGCAAGAAATATGAGAAATAATATGAGTTGATTTCTCACATGGTATCAGAGCTCTTGGATCTCTGGGAGTGCTGGGTTTTCAGCATTTGAAGATTCTGGGTTTCAACGGCAGTAGGAGAGTCTGCCTTACCCTGGGTCACCAAGCTCCGGTGACCGGTTCCACTCACCGCCTACCACGGAAGAAGCGCCGCTGGATTTTTCGGCCTTCGCACGAATTCCGGTCACCAGAAGACCGGCGAGTGAGCTTCACGCGCCGCCTCTATTTTACCGACCTTCCTCACGCGCCGGCGCGTGGGAACGCTTCTGAAGTCCGACGGTCCTCCGATTTCTTCTCCGGCGTCGCCTTGTCATCTTCGGTCGGAATCTGGGGTCATTGGGAGGTGATCTCTTCTAGTTGATGGTGTTCAACTCACTGGATTTCTTCGACAGACCTGGATTTCTTTGACAGCCCTCCGATTGAAGCTCCGGTGTTGCGTGGTGGTCTCTGATCTGGTCCTACGATCAGTGTCTTCATCGGGTCTCTGTTCAAAGGATTCTGTCTCTCACTTGGCCTCCTGCATTCACGTGAGGTGTGGTTTCCTTTCTCTTGCTTTGCTAAATATTAGATTGGAATTGTATGTTGGGGGTAGCAGCTGAATATTAAGTTGGATTTATTCATTTGTGGCGGGACATCTGGATTAAATTTGGTTGAATTAAAATGGCTGATGATAATAAATCTGCTGGAGATTCTAAATCTGCAATTACTGATATTATTTCAGCACCCATTAAAATAACTGAACATAAATTAAATAGGTCTAATTTTTTGGAGTGGAGTAGAAAAATAAGAATTTTTCTGCGAAGTGTTGAGAAAGATGATCATTTAATTGAAGAACCTTTAAATGACAAAATTTGGCTTAGAGATGATGCGCGATTGCTTTTACAAATTACGAACTCTATTGAAAGTGATGTGGTGGGATTAGTAGATCACTGTGAGTACGTCAAAGAGCTAATGGATTATCTAGCATTTTTGTATTCGGGTAAAGGAAATGTTACTCGTATCTATGATGTATGTAAGGCTTTTTACCGTGCTGAAAAAGATGAGACTAAATCTCTTACTGCTCACTTTATGGAGTTCAACAAAATTTATGCAAAATTGAATGTCTTATTGCCACTTAGCACAGATATTAAGAAATTACAAGCTCAGCGGGAACAAATGGCTATAATGAGTTTTCTAGCCAGCCTTCCTTCAGAATTTGAGACCGCCAAATCTCAAATTCTTTCTAGCCCTGAACTTACTACTCTTCAAGATATTTTTAGCAGATTGTTACGAACAGAGAAGAATGTTCAGCCAGTCCAACAGCCCAGTATATTGGTTGCTCAAAGAGAGGAAAATGGGGTTGGAAAGAACCGTAATAGAGGAGGATATGTTACTAGAAATAATGACTTCAGTAATGTTACTTGCTACTTTTGCAAAGAACCTGGACACACAAAGCGATATTGTAGGAAACTACAGAATCGCAATCAGAGAACTCAAACTGCTAACATTGCTGCTTCTAGTTCATCTTCTGAGAAGTCTGTTACTATTCCAGCTGAAGAGTATGCTCGTCTTTTGAAGGAAGTTACTACAATTGATGATTCAGGTAAAACATGCCTTATTTCTTCCTCAAATCAATGGGTCATTGACTCAGGTGCTACGGATCATATGACAGGTAATCCTCAAACATTTTCTACATTCCAGCCTCATAAAGTATCATCCCCTGTAACAATAGCTGATGGATCAACTTATCATGTTGAAGGTTCTGGAGTTGTTAAACCCACATCTACTATCACTTTATCTTCAGTTCTAAGTTTGCCCAATCTTGCTTTCAATTTGATTTCCGTAAGCAAACTCACTAAAGACCTAAAGTGTTGTATCTCATTTTTTCCTGATCATTGTTTATTTCAGGATCTTATGACGAAGCAGATACTTGGTAGAGGACATGTATCTGATGGTCTTTATGTTCTGGATTCATGGGTACCCCGCTCTGTGGCTTGCTCTAGTACTACTTCACCTTTTGAAGCTCATTGCAGGCTGGGACATCCCTCGTTGCCTATTTTGAAGAAAATAAATCCACAATTTAATAAAGTCTCGTCATTAGATTGTGAGTCATATCACTATGCAAAACATCATCGAGGCACATTAGGTCCTAGAATTAATAAACGGGCAAGGTTTGCTTTTGAATTAATTCACTCCGATGTTTGGGGTCCATGTCCTGTTATATCCAAAACCGGGTTCAGATATTTTGTTACTTTTGTTAATGATTTTTCGAGAATGACTTGGATTTATTTTATGAAAAATCGTTCTGAGGTGTTCACTCATTTTTCTGCTTTCTGTGCTGAGATTAAGACTCAATTCAATGTTCCTGTGCACATATTACGAAGTGATAATGCTAAAGAGTATTTGTCAGAACAATTTCAAACCTATATGACTCAACATGGCATTCTCCATCAATCATCATGTGTTGATACACCCTCTCAAAATGGAGTGGCTGAACGAAAGAACAGACATCTTCTTGAAACAGCTCGTGCCTTGTTATTTCAGATGGAAGTTCCTAAACAATTTTGGGCGGATGCTGTATCCACAGCATGTTTCTTGATTAACCGGATGCCATCTACGGTACTTAATGGTGATAATCCCTACCATATCCTTTTTCCTCATAAGCCTTTATTTCCAATAGAGCTAAGAATGTTTGGAAGCACGTGTTATGTTCGTGATGTACGGCCTCATGTTACAAAACTAGATCCCAAAGCCGTGAAGTGTGTATTCTTGGGATATTCTCGTCTTCAGAAAGGATATCGGTGTTATTCCCCTGATCTTAACAGATATGTGATTTCTACTGATGTAGCATTTTCAGAGCAAATACCATTTTTCTCTAACAAGTCTACTTCCATCAATCAGGGGGAGGAAAATGAATGTCTCATCTATAAATCTATATCAAGTTCTGAACAATCAGTGGATGATAGTGTTTCTCAGGATGTTTGTGTTTCTCAGGATGTTTCTCTTGTTGATCAGACTTCAGTTCCAAACAAGCCGCCTATTGTTCAAGTTTATTCAAGGAGAACAGTGACTACGGATACATGTCCTCCACCAGAATCAACTTCGCCATTGGATCCTCCATCAAATGATCTTGACCTTCCCATCAGCCTTCGCAAAGGTAGGCGCAGTTGTAAATCTACTTATTCTATTGCTAATGTTATTTCGTATGATCACTTATCTCCACCATCTAGTGCTTTTATTGCTTCTTTAGACTCCATTTCCATACCTAAAACAGTTAAAGAAGCTTTATCTCATCCTGGATGGCGCACCGCAATGCTTGAAGAAATTAAAGCTCTAGATGATAACCACACTTGAGAGTTGGTAGGTTTACCTCACAACAAAAAGGCTGTTGGATGTAAATGGGTTTTTGCAATTAAAGTCAATCCAGATGGTTCCATTGCCAGACTTAAGGCCCGACTTGTAGCCAAAGGATATGCACAGACATATGGAGTAGATTACTCTGACACTTTTTCTCCTGTAGCTAAGTTGGCTTCTGTTCGTCTATTCATCTCTCTTGCTGCTTCTCAGCACTGGCCATTACATCAACTGGATATCAAAAATGCATTTCTTCATGGTGATCTACAAGAAGAGGTATATATGGAGCAACCACCTGGTTTTGTTGCTCGGGGGGAGTATGGGAAAGTTTGTCGCTTAAAGAAATCTCTGTATGGACTAAAACAGAGTCCTCGTGCTTGGTTTGGCAAATTTAGTAAGATTGTCCAAGAGTTTGGGTTAAAGAAGAGTCAAACTGATCATTCAGTATTCTACAGGCAATCAGCAGCTGGTGTTATTCTCCTTGTTGTATATGTCGATGACATTGTAATTACAGGAGGTGATTATGAAGGAATCTCTTCTCTCAAGTCTTTCTTGCATGATAAATTTCACACAAAAGATTTGGGTCAACTAAAATACTATCTGGGAATAGAAGTTTCAAGAAGTAAGAAGGGAATTCTTTTATCTCAAAGAAAGTATGTTCTTGATTTACTTGCAGAAACTGGAAAATTGGGAGCTAAATCACGTAGTACCCCTATGGCTCCAAATGTACAACTCACAAAGGATGATGGTGATCCTTTTGATGATCAAGAAAGATACAGGCGATTAGTTGGAAAATTAAATTATCTTACAGTTACTCGTCCAGATATTGCATTTGCAGTGAGTGTTGTTAGTCAGTTTATGACAGCTCCAACAGTCAACCATTGGGAAGCTTTAGAGCATATCCTATGTTATTTAAAAAGGGCTCCTGGACTAGGTATACTTTACAGTGATCATGGACATAACTGCATTGAATGCTTTACAGATGCAGACTGGGCAGGATCTAAGACTGATAGAAGGTCGACTACAGGATATTGTGTTTTTGTTGGAGGAAATTTAGTGTCTTGGAAAAGCAAGAAGCAAACTGTAGTGTCCAGGTCAAGTGCAGAATCTGAATATAGAGCCATGTCACAGGCAGCATGTGAAATCTTATGGCTTCGTCATTTACTTTATGAAATTGGTATAAATTCCTCTTCTGCAGCAAAACTTTGGTGTGATAATCAGGCTGCTCTCCATATTGCCTCAAATCCAGTGTATCATGAGCGAACCAAACATATTGAAGTTGACTGTCATTTCATTCGTGAAAAAATTCAAGATAATGTAATTTCAACAGGACATGTGAAGACAACAGAACAATTAGGTGATCTATTTACAAAGTCTTTAAATGGGTCACGAGTCGAATATTTATGTAACAAGCTGGGCATGATCAATATTTATGCTCCAGCTTGAGGGGGAGTGTTACAGACTAACATAACGTAATTAGAGGAGAAAATGTAGGAGCAGTAATAGCTGACTTAGAAGCAGGAATAGTTGAATTTCTGTAACAATTTTTGTGTATAAATGTCTGTAATCACTAAGCAAGAAATATGAGAAATAATATGAGTTGATTTCTCACACCAGCCAAGAAAACCATTGAGATGGGTGATCCATGGTGAAGCATCGCGAATAAGTCTCCAATCCTTTGTTTACCACTTCTGTCTGCCCGTCGGTTTGGGGTGGTAAGCTGTGCTTCGTCTCAATTCCGATCCTTGGAGGCGGAATAATTCGCGCCAGAAATAACTCATGAAGATCCTGTCCCGATCAGAAATAATACTTTTCGGAATATGATAGAGAACATGAAGAAGAAGACGTGGGGCTGGACCAGAACATCTTTGGGCCAAAGAAGCTGCAGGTTTACACCCTCAGGAAGAAGTATCAGGATAGGGGCAAAGAAGGAAACATGAAGTTCAGCTGCTGAGCTGGAATTCTGCTCTTAGAGTTTGTTAGGCCTAGTCCTAGCTGGACAAGGGGGGGAGTAACGGTTTTTGCTTTATTATTCTGTTTTGGGGGAGAGTGAGGATATCTTTTTGGGCAATCATTTGTTAGCTGCTCTTGAGCAGGGCTCCCTGGTGGAGAGGGAAGATATCTTCCTGTGTGACTTGTGTTGCTGTATTTTTTGAGTATTCTACAAATGAAATCCAACTCTTCCCTCTTCTATTTCATTGCTTGATTTGTTGTTTGTCTGATTTATTGGATATCTGTATTCTTATCTTCTATCATTTGGCGCCGTCTGTGGGGAACGAAGGTAACAATGGCAGATCCACCTAAAACCCGTTTGCAATCCAAGAATGATTTACAGGATAGAATCGATAGCCATGATGAAGCCTTGGGTGTAATGCAACAGTCCATGGGTGTAATGCAACGCTCCATCGCTGCACTCCAAACGCTTATGGAGGAACAGTTCGAACGAATGGATGCTAAACTCACGAAAAAACTTGAAAAACAGCCCCTAACACCAGCACATGAAAGCCCCCACACCGAAGAAACCGAGACTAGTGAGGAAACACCTGCCAGGGTTTTCGTTCGATCCCAGACTCAATTTGGCCAACCCAGTGCTCCCTAATTGGATTCATATGTAAGGAACAATCATTTCGGCATGGGATCGATATCCTTACCTAAGGTGAAAGTGCCGGAGTTTTCGAGACCAGACCCACGAAGTTGGATCGCCAAGCTAGAACTATATTTCAACATACAGCAGACCCCCGACGGCATGAAAATCCCAATAGCTCAGATGTGCCTCACCGGAGCAGCGATCTCCTGGTTTTCTCAGGTCTTGCGGGACCACCCACACCTTACTTGGGAGCAGTTTAAACAACGCTCGAACGGCAGGTTTGGTAACCGAAGGACCCACAATCCCTATGAGGAACTACAAACCCTTTTCCAAACAGGTACTGTCGACGAGTACATAGAGGAGTTTGAGGCAATCATCGGATATATCCCGAAAACATCAAAGGCTCAATTTTTGGGCTACTTCATGGGAGGATTGAAGGAAGACGTGGGAAGATGGGTTAGATACCTGAAACCCCAAAGTTGTGAAGAGGCCATGGAGATTGCCAGAGATGCCGAGCTCACTTTCACACCCGGTAGTCGAGCGGTGGTCGCCAGGGAGAGAGGCGGGGGAGGATGGAACCGGCAAGAAGCAACGTTGGCCCCTGCACCGGTCGTTCGCCCCTTTAATTCCAAGGATATGGGCCAGGCCGACCCAAGGTTCAAAGGTAAAAGCCCAGGTCCATTAACATTGAACTCATCAGATACTCCCTCACCAAGGACATTCACTTCGACCAACCGAGCTCAGCTAGCTTCACGGAACAGGGGGCCGCGCCATTTGTCTCTGCGGGAGATCGAAGAGCGCCGCCGGTTAGGGCTGTGCTTCAAATGCGCCCAACCATACAGCCCACAGCATCGCTGTAGCACTAGGGAGCTACGCATTGCGGCTTTGGATAACGAACTCCTAGTTTCCATTGATGAGCAGGAGAATGAATCCTCAAGGGATGATGCGCAAGATGAGGAAGCAGAAGCAGGGGGAGAGTGCACAATCATGGAGCATTTTTTCCAAGTAGGGGAAGACATACGAACTCCAAGTACCCTTAAACTGAAGGGACTTATACAAGGCATTCCGGTCATATTGTTGGTCAATTCTGGAGCGACACACAATTTCGTATCCCAAAAGCCGGTACGCTCACTGAATCTCCCTACTACCTCCATTCTCCCTCTTAAGATCAAGCTAGGGGATGGTTATAGGGTCTCGGTCCAAGACATATGTGCGGGTATTGATGTAGAATTGGGGGCCTACGCTTGGAGGATAGCAGCACTGGTATTTGAATTGGGACCAATTGACTTTGTATTGGGGATGGACTAGTTGAAAACATAAGGCAATGTTTTGCACAATTGGGAACAGAAGTGGATGAGGTTTGAGTACGAAGGCAAGCAGGTGGAATTGATTGGGATAGAGGGGACCCCCTCAGATGTGGGCGCCTTACAGGTTTGGTTAGGGGGAGGGAACCTGAAACGGAAACAGCGGCACATTCCACAGTTAACAGCAGCCCCAATGCCGGGTAGATCTCTGGAACAGGAGTCGAAAATTGAGGCCATTATGCACCAGTTCTCTACTGTCTTTGAACCAATGACCGGGCTCCCACCTCGACGACTACACGATCATGCAATTCGACTTATTCCAGGGCACGATGCAGTAAGTGTTCGCCCCTACAGGTATCCGCACCTACAGAAGGCGGAAATTCAGAAGCAAGTGGGAGACATGTTACAGCAGGGTCTTATTCACCCAAGTCAGAGCCCTTACTCCAATCCGGTCCTATTGGTAAGGAAGAAAGATGAGACATGGCGCCTATGTATTGACTATAAGGCACTTAACAAGGTGACAGTGGTAGACAAATACCCAATCCCTGTAGTCAATGAGTTATTGGATGAACTACATGGAGCAGAATTTTTTTCAAAGTTGGATTTGAAGACGGGATTCTATCAGATTCGAATGAGGGAAGGAGATGAGCATAAACCGCGTTTCGTACACATGACGGGCACTATGAGTTTCTGGTAATGCCCTTTGGGCTAACTAATGCTCCCTCGACTTTTCAAAGTGTAATGAACGATATCTTTCGCCCATTGTTGCGACACATGGTTCTCGTTTTTTTTTTATGATATTCTGATTTTTAGTCGGAGTTGGGAGGAACACCTTCAGTACTTAACCATTGTTCTGCAAGTCCTGCGAGATAACCACTTCAAGGTCAATCCCAAGAAGTGCTCGATAGGTCAGTCTTCCATCGATTATCTGGGACATTGTATTTCCAAAGAGGGAGTTACCGTTGATCCGTCAAAGGTTGTTGCTGTTCAGAATTGGCCGGTTCCGCGGAATGTCAAGGGAGTTCGGGGTTTTTTGGGGCTCACCGGTTACTACCGGAAGTTTGTGAAAGACTATGGTAAGATTGCCAAACCCCTAACCGAGCTGACCAAGAATTGTGGTTTTCTCTGGAATGAGCAAGCTCAGGTGGCATTTGATACATTGAAAGAGAAGCTTACTACCGCACCACTGTTGGCACTTCTCGACTTCGCTCAGCCCTTTTGCATGGAGTGTGATGCATCCGGCCTTGGGATTGGTGCAGTCTTAATGCAAGCAGGCCGGCCCTTAGCTTATTACAGCAAGGCCTTGGCTGACCGGAATTTAGCTAAATCAGCGTATGAAAAGGAGCTGATGGCTCTAGCACTGGCGATACAGCATTGGCGACCATACTTGTTGAGCAAGAAGTTCACTGTTAGCACTGACCAAAAGAGCCTCCGTCATTTATTGCAGCAGCGCATTACCACCCCGGACCAGCAGCATTGGCTCTCTAAACTAATGGGATACATCTTTGAGGTGCAATATAAGCCTGGAAAAATGAATACAGCAGCTGACTCCCTCTCCAGACAACAAGATTCTGCAGAATTTGCCTCTTTTGAATTCACCCCTACCTGGGTTGATGGTGATCAGATGCTAGAAGAAGTTGAGCTGGACCCTTACTTGTCAAGTCTCAAAGCAGCAGTACAGGCCAAACCACACTCCAATCCGAAGTTTCAGTTGAAGAGGGGTGCATTATACCGGAACGGAAAGTTGGTGATCACTTCGACATCCAAGTGGATCCCTCATCCAAGTGGATCCCTGCTATTTTGGAAGAGTTCCACAACTCTGTTACAGGGGGGCACTCAGGCTATTACAGAACTTGCAAAAGAATCGCATCGATTTTTTATTGGAAGGGGTTAAGGACTATGCGAAGAGTTGTTCGGTTTGCCAACAGTTTAAGGCTTCCACCTTATCTCCAGCTGGGCTGTTACACCCTCTCCCCATTCCACAGGTGGTGTGGGACGAGATATCTATGGATTTCATTACGGGAATGCCAAAATCCAAAGGGTTTGATGCCATAATGGTGGTGGTGGATAGGCTGTCCAAATACAGCCATTTTACAGCTCTTAAACATCCATACACAGCCCGCAGTGTAGCTGAAATGTTTGTCAGGGACATTGTTCGCCTCCAAGGGTTTCCGAAGTCCATCATAAGTGACCGTGATCCGGTGTTTATGAGCCGATTTTGGCAAGAGTTGTTCCACTCACATGGGACCCAACTCCAATTCAGTTCTTCTTACCACCCCAAGACGGATGGCCAAACTGAGGTTATCAATCGTTGCCTTGAGTCATACCTACGCTGTTTCGCCGCAGACCAGCCTCGTTCCTGGAGTCAATGGCTGCCTTGGGCAGAATTCTGGTACAATACCACCTTCCACGCAAGTACAGGAGCTTCCCCTTTTGAAATAGTGTATGGGAGAAGCCCTCCTACAATCATGCAGTATATCCCAGGAGAAGTCCAAGTGGAAGCAGTAGGCCGTGATCTTCTTGATAGAGATGAGGCACTACGTCAACTCAAGCAGCAGCTCTTGTGCTCACAACAGCAAATGAAGGCTCAAGCGGATCGACACCGCCGGGATGTTTCATTTGAGGTAGGTGACTGGGTGTACTTAAAGCTGAAGCCCCATAGGCAACAATCCATCAGCCGAAGGATTTTTCCCAAGCTGTCTGCTCGCTACTTCGGGCCATACCAGGTAACTGCCAAGGTGGGACCTGTTGCGTACCGCCTACTCCTTCCCCCCACTTCTAAGGTACATCCTGTGTTTCACATCTCTCTACTTAAAAAGGCTATTGGGATGCAACCTGCCTCCAGTACCCTGCCTCCAGAATTAGAATTGGATCCCGCCGGTGAACCCGAACCAGAGAAGGTAATAGCCACCCGGGTAATTCAAAGAAATGGAGAGAGTGTTCCTCAATGGCTCATTCAGTGGAACTCTAAAACTCTGGATGAAGCCACATGGGAAGACGAATATGTTGTGAAACGAGACTACCCGCAATTCAGTCTTGAGGACAAGACTGATTTTCAAGGGGGCGGCACTGATAGAGAACATGAAGAAGAAGACGTGGGGCTGGACCAGAACACCTTTGGGCCAAAGAAGCTGCAGGTTTACACCCGCAGGAAGAAGTATCAGGATAGGGGCAAAGAAGGAAACATGAAGTTCAGCTGCTGAGCTGGAATTCTGCTCTTAGAGTTTGTTAGGCCTAGTCCTAGCTGGACAAGGGGGGAAGTAACGGTTTTTGCTTTATTATTCTGTTTTGGGGGAGAGTGAGGATATCTTTTTGGGCAATCATTTGTTAGCTGCTCTTGAGCAAGGCTCCCTGGTGGAGAGGGAAGATATCTTCCTGTGTGACTTGTGTTGCTGTATTTTTTGAGTATTCTACAAATGAAATCCAACTCTTCCCTCTTCTATTTCATTGCTTGATTTGCTGTTTGTCTGAATTATTGGACATCTGTATTCTTATCTTCTATCAGAATACCATGAAGGCGGATGACTTCTTGCAGGAAAATTCAGGCAATAGCAGGGGCAGTAAACGGGTGCTTTAAGGCAATGAAGTGAGCATATTTGGTTAGGCGGTCTACAACCACCAAAATAGCATCATACCCCCGGGATTTTGGTAGTCCCTCAATAAAATCCATAGTTAGATCTTCCCATACCTTGTCGGGCGGGGGCAGGGGTTGCAACAGTCCAGCTGGGGCCATAGATTCATGCTTACTGCGTTGACAAATGTCACAGGCAGCCACAAAATCTTGCACTTGCTTCTTCATACCTTTCCAATAAAACTCTGTGGCTAGGCGCTGATAGGTACGACGCATACTAGCATGCCCTCCTATGGGGCTGCCATGAAATTCCAGGAGTAGCAAGGGAATGTAAGGGGAGTCAATTGGTAAGGCAAGTCTGCCTTTATACCGAAGGAGGTCCCCTACAAGCTAGAAGTTAGGATGGGCAGCTGGTTGGTGGCGGATGGCCTGTAGAATATTGGAGAGGAAAGGGTCAGCAGCTTGCTAAGAGGGGACATCTTGAAAATCCAGCAGGATAGGGGCTGTAAGTGAGGCTAGGGTGGGTGTATTTGGGAGATGGGAAAGGGCATCAGCAGCTGAATTTGTGGATCCAGGTTTGTATTCGATCTCAAAATTGTACCCCATTAATTTCCGGAGCCATTTTGCATAATCCCCCTCGACTATCCGCTGCTCTAACAGAAATTTCAGACTTTTTTTATCAGTGCGCACTATAAACTGGTGGCCCAACAAGTAAGGGCGCCACTTCTTGATGGCCAAGACAATAGCCATCAGTTCCCGCTCATAGACTGAAGAGGCTTGTGCTGTAGGACTCAACTTCTGACTGTAGAAAGCTAGTGGTCGGCCTTGTTGCATGAGAGCACTGCACCAAGCCCAAATCCGGAGGCATCAGCTTCGATGGTGAAAGGTAAGGAAAAATCAGGAAGAGCCAAAACCGAGAGGGTAGTCATGGCTGCTTTGAGCTGCTGGAATGCCGTGTGGGCAGTAGCTTTCCAATTAAATGCATCCATGCGGAGTTGTTGTGTGAGTGACCAAGCAATCCTGCTGTAGTTTTTGACAAACTGCCTGTAATAGCCCGTAAGGCCCAGGAAACCCCAAAGAGACCGCAGAGAAGTGGGAGTTGGCCAATCCACCATAGCCTGGATCTTCATTGGGTCGGCTGCCACTCCAGATGAGTCTATTATGTGCCCCAAATATTCTACTCTTGGTTGAAAGAATACACACTTCTTTTTGTTGGCAAAGAGTTGGTGGAGACGTAAGGCAGCAAAGACTTGCCTCAAATGCTCTTGGTGATCTTCCAAACTCTTACTGTACACAAGTATATCGTCAAAAAAAACTAAGACAAATTTGCGGAGGTAAGATTGGAATACCTCATTCATCAGTGATTGGAATACCTCATTCATCAGTGATTGGAATGTAGATGGGGCGTTAGTCAACCCGAACGGCATCAACCTAAATTCATAATGCCCCTGGTGAGTCCGGAAAGTTGTCTTGGGAATGTCCTCTGGGCAGATACAGATCTAAAAATACCCAGTCTTTAGGTCAATTTTGGAGAAGATGACAGCCCCATGTAGTTCATCCAAAAGTTCCTCAATAATCAGAATGGAAAACTTGCCAGGGACAATCTCCCGGTTCAGTGCTCGGTAGTCGACACATAACCTCCAACACCCGTCTTTCTTTTTTACCAGCAAAACTGGGCTGGAGAAAGGGCTGTGGCTAGGCTGAATTACTCCTGCTGCCAGCATCTCAGCTACTAATTTTTCTATTTCTGTTTTCTGGAAGTGGGGATATCTATAAGGGCGGACCGAAATGGGTGCAGTTCCTAGCTTCAGAGTGATCGCATGGTCGTGTGGCCGTGCCGGAGGGAGTCCCCTAGGGAGGTGAAACACATCCTGAAATTCAGATAGCAAAGGGGCAGATAGGGGATGGTCATCTTCCTCCTTGAGCATGTTCAAGTCCATAGAATTCAGTTCCAATGTCCTACCCTCCAGCAGTATACAGTGGCCTGCCCTCTTGACCATCTTTTCCATAGCATGCAAGGACACCTGTGATCTACACAAATCGGGGTCCCCTGTAAGTTGCACCTTCTGCTGTCCCACGGTAAATTCCATGGACATCTCAGCCCAATTCATATAGGATGTCCCAATTGATAGCAGCCACTGACAGCCAAGAATTACATCTGTATTTCCTAACTGGAGGGGAAAGAAATCAGCAATCACCTCTACCCCCGGAAGATGAAGGCCAACCTGTTTGCACAGCCCCATTGAGTTGATCTACCTCCTAGTGCCCAAGGTGACACCGAATTGCTTGGTAGGGGTGACCGGCAAGTGAAGTTCAGAAACCAAACTGAAGGAAATGAAGTTATGGGATGCACCCGAATCAATTAATACCACAACGGTGTGTCCCATGATCATCCCTCTTAGTTTCAGGGTTGGGGAGCTGTTAGGCCAAGCAAGGAAGAAAGAGACAACTCCAAATGGTCCAAATCACCCATATCAATTGCCTCTTCTGCCCCCATATCGGTTGTCTCACCCTCCTCAACGGATTCAGATTCTTCCACCCATAAAATCTGCAATTCCTTGTTAGGACAACGGTGCCTCGGGTTGTATTTGCTGTCCCATCACAGCAGAAGCAGAGGCCCTTTTCCCGTTTGGCCATCATCTCTGCCTCCGTGAGCCGCCGGAATTTTTGCGGAGGTTGAGATGGGGGGGTGGTCACAGCCGTAGAATAAGAAGAAGAAGAAGACGTTGGCGATAATGCCTTGGGGAACGTAAGACTGGACTTAAAAGATGAGTTGGGTATTAGAGTTCTGGTGGCCAAAGGCGTACCTGAGAATGGCCGGACTCGGTTGCTGGATCCGTTGTGGTTGGACAAGGCCCGCGATCTGGTAGCCTCATTCTTGTCTTCTATCATTTAGGCCACCTTCATTATGCGGCCCAACCCTTGGGGCTCCCAAAGCCTCAGTTCAAATTTAATCTCCTCTTGCAGCCCATTGATGAAGGTATTCTCCATCACTCTGAGAGATCGGGAAAGATTGCAGACAACAACTCAAACTGCTTCCTGTATTCGCCCACCGTTGACGACTGCCGGAGGGAGAAAAGCTGCTCCATCAGATTTCTGACTTGGGTACTTCGGAATCGTTTCAGCAGGAGTTTCTTGAATTCACTCCACCCATGGAAAATCCATCGGCTGCTTTCATAGTAGTACCATGCCAAAGCTTCCCCTTCTAGGCAAACAACGGCTGACCGGAGTCTGTCATCCGGAGAGAGTCCGTTGAGGTCAAAATAGCGTTCTGCCCACAAAATCCATCCATCCGGGCTCTCTCCATCGAACACAAGGAGTTCTAGCTTTCTTGGCATTCCTTCCAATTTGGGCCAAACAGACACTGGGTTGGAGTTTTCACCCGTCTCCACCCTCTCCGCCTGTTCCCTCTGGTTTTCTCCGGCTATACGATAGGCGGAATCCAGTTGGGTGATCTCCGGAGTCGTGTCTCGTGTGACTTGGGACTTGTCCGTTTGAGTCAGGTTGAGTTTAAATAGAATGGATTTGACCCCTCCTTCGATCAATGTCAAGCGCTCCATTGATTGGTTAAGCGTTTCCACATCCAGACGTTCCAGACGGTCTAAGCGTGCTAACACCTGCTGCGGATCAGCTTCTAGTGCTTCTACCCTGTTCTCCATCTGCTGAAACCGGGTTTTCATGCAAGGATCGGTGCTGTGATACCACTGTTATGTCCCTGTTTGTATTCACCAATCACACAACACAGAATCTCAAGGAGAAGAAATGAATTAGCCAAATGAAGGTTGTTTTGTATTAATTCTATAAAAGGGAAAATACAAGCTAGGGAGGAATTCGAGAGCCTCACCTCTCTCCAATACAGTATTCTTAGCTCAAACAAATCATGCTTTTTTCCCACACTTTTCACCCCTTAAAAGAAACTGAAAACACAAATCCCAATACTAACTAACTCCCAACAGCAATGGAATTCCCTATTTGTCCCTCCTAATATTTTTGCCCCTGCCCCTCATGTAAGTCTTCACAATAGGGGGCCTAACATAATTCTAAAGGATTTTTAAAGTTAAGAGCTTTGAGAGGCATTCTATTGATCAGAGAAGCAGTTACTAAAATTACACCCCCCCAGTAAGGCCTTAGGAGACTCATAATAAACATAAAAGATCTAGCTACTTCCAACAGATGCCTATTTTTCCTTTCAACTACCCCATTTTGTGTGCTAATGTAAGGACAACTATTTTGGTACTCTAAGTAAATACTAAATCTAGTATCCATGTACTCCATGCCATTATCTATTCTCAACATTTTTACTTTAGCATCAAACTGAGTACAAATCATCTTATGAAAATATCAAAAACAAGAAAACATATCACTCTTTGCTTTTATCAGATACACCAAAATCATTCTAGGGCAACAATCAATGAATGTAACAAACCACCGACTACCCGATAATGAAGCATTTTTAGAAGGTTCCAAAACATCAGAGAATGGATGATAGTAAAGGGAACAAAACTTCTATTACTACTCAATGGATAAGAACTCCTTAGCGTTTAGCAAGTTTACAAGTTTATAGGCATTACAAACTAAAGAATCAAACTTAGCATTCTTAAGCAAATTAGGATATAATTTCTCCTAAACAAAAAATGATGAATGTCTTAACCGCCTATGTTATTGAATGATTTATTTATTAGCATCATTACTCTCACCCAAAAAAACTTGCCTTTTACCAGAAACTAGGCTGCTGTTATTGTCTAAGATATATAAGCCATTTTGCAACCTACCTATGCCAATCCTTTTTCCTATTTTAAGGTCCTGTAAAACACAATGTATAGGAAAAAATTTCACTTTGCAGTTAAAAAAATTAGTTATAAAACTAACAGACAAGAGATTAGCAGGAAATTGAAATACATGAAGAATAGAAGAGAGTTTAATGGTTGGAGTACAGTCAATAAAACCTATTCCAAACACCAGAGTAAGAGATCCATATGCTATTCGAACATTATCTCCTTTTTTAGTTGGAGAATAAGAAACAAAATTTCTCGAAAGACCTGCCATATGACTGTTTGCACCAGAATCTACAATCCATGTATTATGCTTGGGAGAAAATGACTCACGTAATTTCATAATGCTAGATGAAGAGGCAATGAAGAGGCAGTGGGATTTTCTCTCCTCTTAGATAAATTAATTGCCTTATTGTCCATTATAATAACAAAACAACATTGCTAGTACAGGAAAAGAAACTTCACCGAACAAAACAGAGAACCCGAAAAGGAAACCCAAAAAATCAAGAGATAATCAAGGCCAGAAAACCATCAGATAAGGCGGAAAATGCCGACAAAAAGATTGGAAAAAAAATCGGGATCAGATGGTGCCCAAAAAAAACTGTACGCACATCACTAGGTGCGTGAACAGTAATTTCAACAGCTTCTCTCAATGCGTGGGGCCACGTGCGGCGGCAGCTGACGATGAAACTCCGCGTAATGGCTGAACAAAGCCTAGGTTTTCTTCCTATTGGGGCAGTGTCAATAGAGGGAGTAAAACTCCACCTCTTGAGACTTACCGAAAACAATGTACTAGAAGGAACCTAAGTGCAAGAGGGAGGAAATTCAATCCCCAGAATAAAGGCACGAGACTTTGAAACCAAGAAGATTTTGAGGAAGTTTTTGATTACTTTGTTTAATATTAACAATCTATTTACATAGTTACTTATACAGAATAATTTAAGTGTAACTAAAAAAGATACAAAAAAGGCAATAATATTAAATCTCTACAAATTAGGAACTAAATATATCTGTCAACAGTATGTTTTCTTTTATACACATATGAGATAATAACAAAATCTCCTTTTTCACAAAACTCTTCTATAACTTATATATGCCATAAAAAATTTAGCCCCAATTTCAGCTTCAGAAAGTCATTGATCTTCACACAGTATTACCCAACTGATAAGGAAATAGATCTCATAGGTATATGTTTGAATTCAAATCCATATGACATGAGAAATCATTTTCTTAATCGTTTCCTCACTGTTTAGTTACAGAAATTTTTCTGATCTAGTGGTATTTAATCCAAGTTGGGAAGAAAATAACTAATGAGTTTACAAGCCCTCCGATTTGGGCTTTCTAGAAGCCTCTTGATTTCTGCAGGGCGTCCATCATAGTAATTCACCCTCCATCAATGAATCATGTAATGGAAGCATATACCAAGACAAAGAGGCTGGAAGGTCAGAATTTAAGGGTCATCATAGAGCCAAGGATAAGTAAAAGCATGAGGCTGAAGTCTTGTTGATAGCCCAAAGAAACTCTAAAGGCAGCATCTAATATTAGAAAGAATAGCCCGGTAAAATTGACAACTCGCACGGCAATTCATCAGTCAGTAAACAGGATAGACAACATATTTCCTCCTTATGAAGGATGTCTCAAGATTAGCATGATGCAGCTATATGAATTATTTCTTGCAGCATCCCATTTTTTCTCCTCTAAAATAATGAGTAATGTTTAAACAACTGGAAGTTGTAGAAGGAAGCTGCAAAACTCACCCATTAATGAGGCAATCAAGCAGAAGATGATAAATGTCATTGTCAATTATTAGCTGTGCAGGCGAGATGGTTTTATCATTTACATTCTCCAAAAGATGAGCAACCTGTGGACAATTGACAACATGGTTGTCTAACCGCAATTATAACTTGAAAAGGCATTCAATTATAAACAAGACAGATTTTCAGCAATTCAACTTATTCCAGGAATGGGACAAAATTCACAAGCACTTATTCATCATTTAAAGCCATCATAAAGTCTATATACACCAGCTGAGCTGTTTATAGGGAATAGTAGCATAAAACACAGGCCTTCATGTCTTTGCCTTTGTATAACTTTTAATTCCCATTAGTGTTATCTCTTAGTGAGAACTACATTTTTCCTCATTCCTATGAGTAGACAAAGACAATATGCTACTTTTCACCGCACAAATGGGAAGTTAAGTGACATCTTAGAACCTCAAAAGCATCCAGAAATTCCGAATTAGCACTAATATTTTAAATCAGTATCATCCCTATTCTACTATCATAATGAAAAGCTAAACATTAACCCCATACCTTATAAAATTTGCAAGTAATTGTCAGACCACATGCAAGCCTTGTATACAATCACAGACAGTTTTATTGAAGCAAAATTTCCGTCAAGTTCCACTAGACTTTTGTACATAGTACATAAACTACAACAAAGGGAAACTAATCGACAAGGACTGAGACATTTCATTCCACTTCAACAGGTCAACCACCTAATTTATCAGCCTAAGTTCTAGGTGTGAGAAATTGCTGGTGTACCATATTAGGCATAAAGTAGAGCTCAGAAACAGATTTTTTAAAGGGGAAAAAAAAAGTATAAGAACCAAATTCACCCTTAATAATTGATTTAACACCAGAAAAAAAAGAGTATAAGAACCAAGCATCATTTATTGAACAAATAATAAGATATAGTAAGATAATAATAAGATTTATTATTATTGAACAAATAATAACATAGGACAAAATTTCCACACAGAATGACAAAATTTCAATACTTCCAAAAAGCTTCAGAATATCTTTGCATACCGTTTTGCAAGCTAAACATCTCACTACTTGAGAACCTGCTTTCAAACCAAGTTGCACAAAAGACTGAAAAAAAAAAAGGAGAATTGTAAGAATACCCATTACACAAAACAGAACCCAATCAGCCCGCCCTTGCAATTCAAAAAGCACACATATAAGCATGATGTTTCACATAAAACAAGCAGAAGCATAGGCAGACATACCATATACTGAGGGATTAAAGATGCACCATATTTTGTCTTAAAGATCCGTTCTAGACAAGCAACCAAAGTAGTTTCCAGACCAGGCACATCTGCTTTTGTTTGCAAAACACTAGAAAGCCAAAAAAAATTATCCAAATTTGGGCAAATTAAAGTACTATTACATGGATAGTAAACCACATTAACTTGGTAAAAAATCATCCTTCACCAAATTCCAGTCAAAAAAAAAAGCTTTTGTAAAAATTGAAAAGGAAAATATAAATCAAAATAAAGCGGGAAAAAGGAGCTAAGGAGATTATTACCTGATAATGAGAGGAAGTGGAAAGCCATCAAGAAAGTCCTTGACAACGGCGTCGTTTTGAACACCTGAGAAATGGGTGGAGATACACACCAGGGGTCAAATGCAAGTTATCTAAGTTTCCCAAAGAGGAAAAAATTAGAAAGAAAAGAATGGGAATCATAGAAGTGGAAACCAGGAAAAGAAGCAAAATCAGAAGCTGATTGGAGTAAAGAAGTAGGATCATCCATTGAGAATTCTTCTTCCATAGCTATTGCTTGCGCTCAAAGTGGACAGCGTAGAAAGAGAAAGAGTGGGATCACAAGAAACGGCGCGTGTTGGCTTCGTGTCAGGCAAGGAAAACCCGGGGTTTAGCTCGGGCGGTGCAATCTTTTCCCTGTCAATTCTATCCGACGACTCACTTGGATTTTTGGGAAAAACAAATGATATTATGAATTTATTATTTATGATAACATAAATATTCACCAATAAACTAGAGAAATTTTTATAATTAATATTTTTTAAAAAAATTAGAAATTTGGTGAATTTGCAAAAAATATTTAGTAATTTTGGGTGATTTAAAATGCAACAATACATTGTAGTTTCAGAGTGTAAAATTCACGAAAAACATAATTTTTTTACATTTAAATCACAACAGACCGGATATATACTAAAATTTTTCTCAATATTTCCATTATGTATTGATTGAAAAATAAAATGTAGGATGCCTATATATATATATACACTAGAATTGTATTTGCAATTTCATAACCGATAGAAAAATTTTTACATATCAATAATATTTTTTCAGTACCATTGTTTGAAATCAATAAATTTTATATTTGAATATTTATAATTTGATGTGGTTAATTTTAATTCGCATTATAATGGCATCTGTTTATTTTTTGTTTGATTTATTAAAATACAAAAATCAATTGAAATATAAATTTTGTAAATGAAAAATGCAGCAAAAATACTAGTTATTGAAGTAAAGTATTTTATCAATTTTATTGTATTTATTTATTATCATATAAGTTTAGATAATTATTGAAAAATATGACTAAATACATTTTATTATTACAATGTATGAATATTGTCAATATTTATATTTTTTTTTAATTCTTATTACTTGCTTTTTATAAAGTATTGAAATTTTAATTATTATCAATGTTATTAAAATCGAACCGGGCTGGTTTAACTGCAAATAGTTAGCTGGTTTAGATCGGTTCAATATATACAACTAGAATGATAAAAAAATTCAGATAGAACTACTATGAACAAGCAAAAAACGGTTGAACTGGAGAAAAACAGGACTGAACTGAAAAAAAAAAATTGAACCAGGAAAATCGGTTTGAACCAAGTAAAATCAGTTTTTGTCCAAAATATCCATACAATATTGTTTTTTGCTGAAAAAATAAAAAATAATTAGAATTTAGACAATTTTGATCACTTTTTTTAATAAAATAAAACTATAATTTATATTTGATGAATTGATTTGAATATTTGAATTTTTTTACTATATTTATCTTAAATTTTTGTTATAAATGTTAAATGACTTGAAAATATTGTTTTATTATTAAAGTTTGATGATAAATGTGTTCTTTTAAAGTATTTTTTATTTTTTGTTATAATGATAATTTCATAATATTCATGTAAAACTTTAAAAATAATATTATTTAATTTTGACTTGATAAAATAATATGATAAATTTTAATTTGATAAAATAACATGATAAATAAACAAAAATGTAAAAATTTAGGGGGTTAATTTCCGTTGTGGTTACTCAACTTTGTGACTTGTTTCGATGTGGTCACTAAATTTCAATTTGTAACAAAAAATAACTCGTTTATTATTTTATAACGAAAAAATCACAATGAACGGAAATTGTATTCACCGGCAATCGGCGCGTGATTTAAATAGCGAAACTTAATGTCACGTCAGAAATTTTGCCATCGGATTAGGGGTAATTTATGTGGTGATCACTTAATTTTGTGGTTTGTAACGATATAGTTACTAAAACTCAATTTTTAACGAAAAAATAATCCATATATTATTTTGTAATGAAAAAATCACAATGTCCAGAAATTATATTCGCGGGGCAACCGGTGCGTGATCTGTACGGCGAAACCTAATGCCACATCAGAAATTTTGCCACGTCAGATTTGACTGGATCCGACTTGGCATTGTGAAAAAAATAAGTTTTTACTTCTTTCGGTTCTCTCCACCTCTCTCACCTTTATTTCTCTCACTATCTGCTCAACGAGGCTAAATAAGTTTTATAGTCTTTCAATGTCTTCATCTTCTTCATAACTGCATTAGTAGGGACCCCAGCAATCCCTATCTGCTCAGTGAGGCCAAATACCACAATTTATTATTATTTTCAACAATACAAAGGCATTTATTAGATCGGAATTATGAGAAAAACGTTGATCTGCTTACGTTTGTATAAAAATCTGGTGGTGAATATGCATCAAAATGAGTGCGATGGAAATCATAATGCCAACCTTCTCCCTTATACATTTTCACCTGTTGAGTGACGACGATGCCCAGAAAGAGTAATAAAAACTTTTTTTTTTACCATAATGCCATGTCAGATCTGACGTGGCAAAATTTCTAACGTGTCATTAGGTTTCACTGTACAGATCATGCGCCAGTTGCCGGAGAATACAATTTGCGGTCATTGTGATTTTTTCGTTATAAAATAATAGATGGATTATTATTTCGGTACAAATTAAAGTTTAGTAACCACATCGTTACAAGCCACAAAATTAAGTGACCATCACAGAAATTAACCTCTAATCCGACATGGCAAAATTTTTGACTTGGCATTGGGCTTCGCCGTGCAGATAAACTCCGGTGCCGGCGAACACAATTTCCTGTTATTGTGATTTTTTTGTTACAAAATAATATATGAGTTATTTTTTTGTTACAAATTGAAATTTAGTAATCAAATCGTTACAAGCCACAAAGTTGAGTGACCACCATGGAAATTAACCCTAAATTTAGTTTTAATATAACATTTATTTTTCTTAATTTTATATGATAAATGGTGCTTATATATTTAGTTTCAAGAGCCATGATGAGTGATATTATAAGAAAAATCGTCACCCAAAAATGGGATGATGTATACAGCTGCTGAATTGGAAGTGGCATAATAATATTCGATCATATTATTACAATAAATAAAAAAATAATAAGAAATTATAATGATAGAATATCCAATGACAGAAGCAAATATAGTGAAAGTTTTTTGCATGCCATTATCAATATTTTATTTAAAGTCTATAATGAAAATATGGAATAGTGAACATGTAACAAAATATGAGTAATTAGTTTTGATATTTGTGAAATATGTAATAAAAACTAATCAAATAATTTTTTTTAAAAATTAGAGATATAATACTAGTTGAACAAAAAATTTATTATAAGTGGTACAATATATTATAATAAATGGTATGAATATTATGTTCATTAGAACATAAAAAAAAAATTATGCGCTTGTATTAATGAAAATGTAAATATATATTATATACCAAAATTATGTAATAATATTATATAATTTAAGCATGTGTGATATAACGTGTAATAATATTGGGTAACTTAAGCATGTGTAATAATATTAGTGTATTCAATTTACTTTTTCATATAATTAGCAAAAATAATTATTACCTCAATATTGGCGATTTGTGTAATAAGTGACAATTTAGTGGGATGAAGAGGTATTAATTAGGGGTGAGCAAAAAAACCGATGGACTTGGTTAACCGAAAAAAAAATCCGAAACCGAACAGATGGACTGGTTAACCGATTGTAATGGACTGGTTAATGGTTAGTGTTTTGAAAAAACCGATATTAATGGACTGGTTAATGGTTTTTGACTCATGTGACTGGTTAACCGAACCGAAACCGAATTTTTAGTTAATTTATTAATTTTTTAATAATTTATAACAATTTATATAACAATTTATCCTAATTAAAGGTAATCATGTACTTTTTTTCATTATACTAATTATTTTTAAGTTTTTAAGTTTTTTTAATTGGCTATTTGTAAGTATAACAATTTATCTAATTAAAAGTGATTATGGACCAGTTAATATATTTACTTATTAAATATTAATTTTTAAAAACAAATTTGCTTATATCCACCAAATATTTTTATTTTATCAATAATAATGTTATATTATAGTGAAAAAATTTTAATTTTTAAGTATTTTGAACATTTTAATTTTATCTATGAATATATTTATAATTATAGTGGTTAACCGAAAAATATTGGGTAACCGATCCGAAAATCCGAAACCGATGGACTGGTTAACCGATGACAATGGACTGGTTAATGGACTGAAATTTCGAAAAACCGATATTAATGGACTGGTTAATGGACTTGAGCTGATGGACCGGTTAACCGACCATGCTCACCCCTAGTATTAATAATATTTAAATGTCGTGAAAATTTTATATTTATTTATTATTAATTGCTACATTATTTATAATTTTAAAAAATTTATTATTATTATTATTATTATTATTATTGTTGTTGTTGTTGTTGTTGTTTTTATTGTTGTCATCATTGTCGTCGTCGTTGTCGTCTTATAATACATAATTAGATGAATTATTATTTGGATATCTATATTAGTTGCTTTATTTTGTGGATAAAATATATAATTGTGAAAAATCATAATAAAAAAAATATTAGAGTTATATTTTGACTTACAGATAATTCGAAGATATCAGCATATTCCTATTTTTATTTGCACATGGGAGGGCAAATAAGTTATGGAGTTGCAAATTTTCAATATAACATATCTGATCCAAATGCCATTACGAGGAGACTGAAAATTAAAAATAAGCCAACTTTTCCTAAATTGGTCCATAAAATCCACATTAAATTAAGTTTATGTATCAACAATGTGATTTCCAAAATTATATACAAGAGTCCAATGTATAATTGAGGATCATTATGTTAGGCGTCAGTGGATTTGGTAGATGGCGATGACATATGAAAATTTAAGGAGATATGATGATTATAACTTCGTGGAAATAATTATTTTAGTGACTGAGGGCGGTGCAGGAACTAATCTACCTACGTATGCACCCGCAAATTAAGATACAAATGATGAGTTGTACATGGAAAACATTAAGGTAAGTCGACAATTCGGTGTAAATGATGTTGGTCCTAGTTAGCCCTGGAGTCCATCAGTCAATAAAAATATTAAAATGTTCTCTCAATCAAATTTTCGTGGAAAACAATATACATATGCTAGGATTAGAAACATTTTGTTAGTTGGGTGGAGATGTAATACAAAATATGGATCAAAGTCGACAATGAAGATCAGTTAGCCATTAAAGAGATGCTAGTCCTAGTTAACCTAGGTAGTCTACTTGCTTGGAACAGAAGCAAGTGAAAACTCAGGACATGGTTGTCTACGTCAATTAGTTAGCCAAATGCTTATTGCTTGTGTGAGTTAACCTAAGCTATTATTCAATCGAAGAGTTGGTAATTTTCTTAGTAAATCCATATTTGGCATCAGATCAGGTACTCGTTTAAATGACAAGAATTTTATTGAGGGATCCGATGCAGAGGGAAGTCACAGTACAGAACAGAACCGTTAATGATGATCTATTTCCCAGATGCCAAATTCATTCAACAATGATCTGTTTCCTTGATGCCAGATGTCAATTAATGACGATCTGTTTCCCAGATGCTAGATGCAGCTTTTAGTCAGCCAAGGTAGTCTATTTATTTACGGGATGGTGATTTACTTAGTGATTCCATATTTGATAACTGTAGACACCGGGTCCTGAGTCAGCCTAGATCGAAGTTACCCAATGATGATAATTGCCTTCACAGGCTTAAAAGGTTAAAAGTGATGATTTTCTCGTCAAATTTGCATTTTAGAGTGAAAAATTAGAAAATGATAAAAAAATATTTAAAAAATTAATTTTGAAAAATGGGGGCTTAAAATTATGGTTTTTTTAGTCAATTTAAAATTTAAAAAATAGAAAAAAAAAATAAAAAAAAATAAAATTTTTTCGGACCGCGAGTGTCGGGCGCGGCAGCGCGCAGGCGCGCTGGCGCCCAGCTCGCAGGCGCCAGGCGCCCAGCACGCCGACGCCCAGGCGCCCAGCGCGCTGGGCGCGATTTGGCGACGCGCGGCGTCGCCAATGCCGCGCGTCGCTAAAGAGCAACGCGCAGCGCTGCGCGCCGCACCGCGCGCCTCTGCGCGCGATTCCCGCCCGAGCTTCGCGCGGAAGCCCGCCTGCTCGCCGCGTGAGTGCCCGTCGCTCTATAGCGACGGGCGGTGTCCCTTGTGGCGACGGCCTCCTGGCCGTCGGTACAGGGTCTGATACCCTTTTCCTCTTTTTCAGCCTTTTTTCCGATTTTTTCACCCAAAAATCCGTTTTTTATCCCATTTTTTTGGGGTTTTTGACTTCAAATTAAATTCTAAAATATTTTTTTAGGTAATTAAATAATAAAACTTGATTTTATCATTAAAAATAAAATAATTTTGGGTTAAAATAGGTTTTTTCCTTAATTAAATTAGGGCAACCTATTTTATCCTATAAATAATTTATGATGAAATCAAAGGAGGCTCTCTTCTCTCCCTCTCTCCACATTTTTTTAGACCAGATTTTTCTCTTCATCTTCTTCTTCTTCTTCCACCAAAAATTCCAGATTTATTCCCCAACCAAAAATCAAAAAGAAAATCAATTGTTTCATTCTTTTTTCAACATAATTTCTTCTAAACATATTTTTTAGAGGAAGTTTTGTTGTTTGATTTAATTTTTGAGACAAATAGAATAATTATTTGTTCTCAAAATTGTTTTTAATCTTTTATTTTGTGTTCAATAAAACTTTTTCATTGATTTTGTTTTGAATCTTTTTTTTGATAAAAAATTGATTTTGAGACAAATAAAATAATTGTTTGTCATCAAAATCTAATTTTTATTTGATAAAACTTCAATCAATTTTTCTTTATTTTAATCAATAAAACTTTTTTTTGATCAAAATCATTTCTTTAGGCAAAGGTATCAATTCTTTGTTCTTAAAGAATTTTTGATCATTTTTATTTTCATGTTCCTTGGAATAAAATTCCAACATTTTCATAATATTTCACTCTAATATTGTGAATCATCAAACAAGGAAATCGATCATCACTTTTCCTTCATCAAATCCAATATTCTGAGGGTAAATATTCTTAGCTCCATTTCAATTTCAATTTTATTTAATTTATTCATGTATATTGTATTGTTTTTATTGATCTATTTATTGTTTTAATCTATTCAATTTGTTGTATTGATTTTATATTTGTTCCATTTAATTGTTTATACATGATATGATTTTTATTCACATAAATATTGATTGTTTATTAATTTTTAACATGTAATTAATTTATTTCACTTTAATTCATCATTATTTTTAACATGTAATTAATAAATTCATTTTAATTGATCTTTTTGCCATGAAAATGGTTTATATCATTTGTGAACATATTTAATTAATCATATTGTTCCATTTAATTGTTTTCATCATTCTTTAATTGTTTTCATTTATTATTCTTTTCTTTATCATTTTATATATTCTTTGATTCGTTTATCTTCTTCATCATTATTTTCATCATGTTCATATTTTTACATGTATTATTTAATTAACATGTTTTATTTTATTTTCATCACATTATTTAATTATTTGTCATACATAATGCATTGTTTCTCATTTTATTTTGGTTTGTTAATATTTTTGATTCCATTATCATTCTTTTCATATCATCTTATTTTATTTTAATTTGTTATTCATTATTTTGTATGTTTAATTGATTTAATTACTAACATTATTTTATTTGTATTTGTTTTTATGTCTAAACTCCTTTTTTTTCGCTTGGGCGTTTTTGCGAGCACATCGGGAGGTCCAAAAAGGCTCGTTTGGTTCACATATTTATTTTCTTTATTTGTAATATTTTATTTAATTTTGTCATATAATTTTCTTGTAAAATTCTTCATTTAGGCACGCTAAAAAGAAAATCACAAAAACGTTTCTATTAATTAACTTGGTTTCTTTTTCTAAATAAAAGGGGACCAATGTCCTAGTTTTTCATACCCAAATAAATCATCACATAAAAATTGTTTCATAATAAATATGCATGCAAGGACCAATGTTCTCACTATCAATGAATAACCCGTTTTATGCATGTATTTCACTTTTATAAATGGGAGTTGTATTCCGCTCCTAGTGTTATTGTAATTTATTTTTAAATGCTTTATTTTGGATTTTGCTTACATCCGCTTTTGATATGAATGATTGCGCCTTTAATTTTAAATTGCATTGTGTGAAAAGTTGATGAAACAATGAATTTAAAACTTAATTATAATATTAATCAAGGTACGAATAAATGAGAAGTCCCGAACCCTGCTCTGGTCTTTGGGCTCAAGAGGCTAGAGGTTATCCTCCAAGACACCTCTTGTGTCACGAGAATTAGACGTTAATCCTAGGCCTCATGGCCCAATATGGATAAAATGTGCAAGTCTTAGGCTCTCCGAGGCGAGAGAAACTTTCCCAATGTTCTATTGGGTGGCGACTCCATGAAACCTCCTTATTGCCCAACATAGACGCACTTGCGATTTATCGCAAGCTGTTGACGGACCCACAATTGCCCCGATCGCCCACGTGCGGGCGGTCGAGCGGGCGGCCGCGGGGATCCGGCGCGCGTCACAGTGGCGACTCCGCTGGGGACGTACTCGAGACTTCGATTCGAAAGTACCTTGATTAAAAATCATAATTGAGTTTTAATTTAAAAATTTCATCTTCTTTCAAAACTGCATAGCATCTCATTAGAGCCTTAGATCTATGCTAGTTTGGTCCCTCTTTTAGCCCCGGTGCGTTCCCGAAGCGCGACCCCATTTTCACTCAATTTGGGGAAGTGTTAAGGATAATCACCAGCCCAAGCCTCGTACCTTAATGGTATATCAAAATGGTGACCCGATCGGTCGTTACGCTCGTGATGAGCTAGACCCGTCGGCAGGGATCATGCTTGGGTAGCCCTAAAGTAACACCACCCTTTGACTAAAGCTTATATAATGGCAATAGATACTTCCCTTAGGTGATATGAACCGTAATACCTTGCTTGCTATATGGATCATTTTGTATTGGACAAACCCAAATAATCTGATTGGTCACCTAATCAAAGGCTTTCATGCCCCGATAGGCCCATGTCAACTTGTTCGGGCTGCCTGAATACATAATGATCATAACCCATCTGCTTGCACATTAGATAAGAGATGTTATGATGCCGGTTTTCCACCGAGCACCATACGCATCCATTGGGTTCCCCGCTAACCCATGGATCAAGCCCACCTAGGAAAGAGACCGCATTACCTCGTGTGTGGGAGTAATAAGGTTAGAAGGCTCTACTTGCTTGCATGTGATTGTAAATGTTGCATAGCTCACTATCATGCATTGTATATGTCATTCATGCATCATCCTAACAATCTAATTATTTTCAGCCATCATAGATTCATCTAAGTGGACTAGAGGTTCCGACGGTCGGCTAGTAAGGACAAATTTGCTCTTTGAGTTACCGGAACAAGTGTCTGACTGGGATTCTGAGTCATTCTCATCAATCAGTGAATCCTCTTTTGAATCATCAATGGCAGAAGAACCTGGAGTTTTGACCACTCAAGACCTAGCTAGGAGGCTAGAGGACTTCGAACGAAGAATGATGGAAATGATGGGTGCCATGGCTGAAAGGATTGCCCATCCACCTGCTGCCCCACAGCCACCTGCTGCTCTACAGCCACAAGCAGCCCTTCCTCGGGGGCAAGCCGAACCACCTGCTGGTGGGGAGGCTCCCTTCGTTGGAGCTGCTGCTCGTCAGCCCAACAATGAGCACAGAGCTGCTGTACCCATCGAGCCAAGAGGGGAAAGGATTCATAACCCCAACGATGATTTCCTGATGGAGGAGGAAGAAGAAGTGGTGCCGATAGTCCACCAAGCTGCAAGGCCCAGAGCACCTAGAGTAGAGGATGAAGCTTTAAGAGGTATGAGACAACAGATCGAAGCTATCACCCGCATGCTGTCAGCAGGCAAGGGGATCAACCCAGAAGACAGAGATCTGGGGGATGAAGAGCTGCTGCCCCAAAGATTCAAGATGCCCGAGCTTCCGAAATTTGATGGCACCTCGGACCCATCCGCCCACATCAAGCAGTACACCCTGGTCATGAAAGGCACAGGGCTGAGCAAGAAGCAGAAGGTGGAATATTTCTGCCTTAGTCTGGTGGGCCCGACGGTCGACTGGTACCACGGGTTGGATAGGAGGTCCAAAGAGGACTGGGACCTTTTGACCGAAGAATTCATGAAGCAGTACGACTGCAGCACTAGGATGGAGGTCACCCTAAAAGACCTCGAGCTTCTACAGCAGAAGAATGATGAGTCATTCCATGAGTACCTTACAAGATGGAGAAACAGGGTCATGGAGATGAAGAGGAAGCCTGACACTGCAGACCAAATCAGGTTGTTTATCAGAAACTCATGCCCTTACTTAAGGGACTTGCTCAGTTTTAAGGGGCTCAAGGACTGGGAGTCGCTTAAGGATATCGCTATAGAAGTTGAGGCGGCTTACCTGGCAAAGAAAGCAAGCCAAAATAACTTTGCTGGGAAAGGCGACTCAAATCTGGAGGTGCTGGGGGCAGCAACAGCAGAAATGGTAGGACGGCAGAGGTCTCAGCTACTGGAGTTGGGCAGGGTCAAAGATACTACTCCAACTTAGGCCGCTCTCTATCTTGGGTACTGGAAAAACTAATGAAAGAAGGCAAGTTGCAACCTTTGCCACCCAGACCAGCCTTGAGTCAGGGACAGCCGGGACATAGAGGTGATCAGTACTGCGCTTACCACCAGCACACCGGCCATTTGACTGACCATTGCCGTATTCTGAGAAACAAGATCCAGGATCTCATTGACACCAATCAGATCACAGATCCTGAGAAGAGAGAAAAGAAGAAAAAGGCAGGCTACAACGCAGTCCCTCCACCGCGAACATGATCGTGTCCTGTGGCCCACTAGTGATATTGCTTTTAGATGCTGGAATCTTTTCATTTCTGGAACTTTTTATATTACAATTTTCTATTTGTAATAAAGAGAACAATTTTTTGCTTATTTGAATAATGTTTCTATTGATTTCATTTCGCATGATCATAACAAATTAACTTTGGCATTAATTCAAATAATATGACTGCAGTTAATCTCGGAAACTTTGGGGAATCCAAAGAAAATTTTGATAGCATCTAACATAGCTCCTGTAGAGAGAGAAATTAAAAAAAAAAAAAAACTAGTTGCAATTAGGGGACTGGATGGAAACTCACTAAGAGCACTAGAACCTTTCTGATTACCCGTCAAAGCGACCTCTGGATAAGACGGAACCTAGAAAATGATTTAGGCACTATTTCTTTGTATAGCTCTCTAAATGACCATTTCCTACCCTTACTTCACAATCGCTTGCTAGCCCATTGAGCCTTTATGAAGGTATGCTGAATGCGTACCAATTTTGTTGTTACACACATTAAAACTATCCCCTCGCCTAAAATGATTTTGGCTTCCCCTTAGAAGAGTGGCCGCTCTAAAAAGGATGGATGAACGTTTTGACAATTAACAATTTCTTCGTGGGTTATCGAAATTGCCTTGGTAAGGGCGAGTTTACACTTTGAAAAAAAAAAACAAAAGACCTCAAAACAGTAACCAATTGACTAGTTTCAATAATTACCCTTTTATTGTTATTCTAATCTCAAGGAGCTGAAATGTTACCGAGCCCAAATTCAAGAATACCTTTGTATATACAACTGAGCTGAGAATGGTTCATCCATCGGTCGAGAAAATATCGCGGCCATTTTTCTCTAGCAACCTGATCCTCCTTTGACAGCCATTTACCCAAGCCTAACATTACAACCAAAGTAAGACCTTTTGATTCTGGGTTCAGTCTTATCCAATTAGCAGAGATGACCTCCTAAAAGGTTTGGTACGTAAGAAGAGGCCTATGGTGTTTCTTGAGCTTCAAGCGAGAAGCCATGAGTGCATTCATGCATTCGAGTTAAGTCTCGTCTCCAACATTGCTTCTAGAATTCACATTCAAAAAAAATTGAGAGAAAATCTTCAATCATAAAACCCGAGAAGGCTGATTGATAACAGGAGTTTGATGCTTTCAAGATCTAACCCGAGGTTAGCTGAGGTCTTGTATTTTTTGAAACTAATGACAAATAATGATCATGCTTAATGAAATCAAATTGAAACACATGCATTTCTGCAATGATGTGATCAGAGCAGTTCTCTTTGTGTGACCGAAGTCGCCTACTGTCCACCGCTCAAGTGCTTCAGCCGATTCATCCTGTTATCAGATGTGCAAAATCAAGCTCATGCAACCATGTCCTAAGACTCCCTAAAGATTCTTGCCAACAACTTCAGCAAGCATAAAAAAAAAAAGAAAAAAAAAGAAGAAAAAAGCCGTTAGAGTGAAAACCGTAACTGGCGCTCTAAGCAAAAACTAGGCAAAAGGATAGGGTGAAAACCTGAAAACAGGCAGTCTGTCCTTCAAAAAAAAAAAAAGAAGAAAGAGAAAAGCCGCTGGATTGGGTTGGGTCCATTCCAGGCAAAAAAAAAAAAAAAATAAGGCACAGGGTTATGTGAAAATCCACAAAGGACACATCTCCCACTAAGAAAAGCTAGTGTGAAAATCCACAAGGGACACACTACCTTCAATTAATGACTACAGGTACCAGGTGAGAATCTCACAATCCCAAAAGGGCATGAAATTCAAAAGCAACTCAAACAGCATCAATTATATCGCAAATTGCAGCTAGCCCGGCTATCGTCTTCAAGTTCACATAGATAAATTTTTATCCTGCATTCCTGCATTACTCATGCATTTCACTTGCATGCTCACCATTTTTGCATAGTTTAGTTTCCTTATTTTGCAGAAAGAGAGACTTGAGGCGGATACCGACAAAAGCCGAGTAATGACATCGGTCAAATCATCAATCACAACCTCAACTCATTCATCAATCCAAACCTCAACTCATTCATCGATCCACATACCAACTTAATCATCAATCCAAGAAAATCGAAGACTTCCCAGGGAGCAGCAAACCGAAGACTTCTCAGGGAGCAGCAAACCGAAGACTTCTCAGGGAGCAGAAAACCGAAGACTTCTCAGGGAGCAGAAAATCGAAGACTTCTCAGGGAGCAGAAAATCGAAGACTTCTCAGGGAGCAGAAAACCGAAGACTTCTCAGGGAGCAGAAAACCGAAGACTTCTCAGGGAGCAGAAAACCGAAGACTTCTCAGGGAGCAGAAAATCAAAGACTTCTCAGGGAGCAGAAAACCGAAGACTTCTCAGGGAGCAGAAAACCGAAGACTTCTCAGGGAGCAGCAAACCGAAGACTTCTCAGGGAGCAGAAAATCAAAGACTTCTCAGGGAGCAGAAAACCGAAGACTTCTCAGGGAGCAGAAAATCAAAGACATCTCAGGGAGCAGAAAACCGAAGACTTCTCAGGGAGCAGAAAATCAAAGACTTCTCAGGGAGCAGAAAATCAAAGACTTCTCAGGGAGCAGTAAACCGAAGACTTCTCAGGGAGCAGAAAATCAAAGACTTCTCAGGGAGTAGAAAACCGAAGACTTCTCAGGGAGCAGAAAATCAAAGACTTCTCAGGGAGCAGAAAACCGAAGACTTCTCAGGGAGCAGAAAATCAAAGACTTCTCAGGGAGCAGCAAACCGAAGACCTCTCAGGGGGCAAACGATCAATAAACCGAAGACTTCTCAGGGAGCAGCTAACTGAAGACCTCTCAGGGGGCAAACAATCAATGAACTGAAGACCTCTCAGGGGGCAAATAATCAATGAACTGAATACCTCTCAGGGGGCAAACGATCGATGAACCGAAGACCTCTCAGGGGGCAATCAACCGAAGGGCTCACAGATAGCACCATTTCAACAAACGAAAACATACCACCATCTCAGAATTCTCCAGTTCGGAAAGACGGCCGACTCAGGTACGCGTCTCTTTCCTTTTCTTCTTTGAGTTTAGGCTCACCTAGACACTAGTGTACTAGATTCCCCTAAACTGGGGGCAACTGTAGACACCGGGTCCTGAGTCAGCCTAGATCGAAGTTACCCAATGATGATAATTGCCTTCACAGGCTTAAAAGGTTAAAAGTGATGATTTTCTCGTCAAATTTGCATTTTAGAGTGAAAAATTAGAAAATGATAAAAAAATATTTAAAAAATTAATTTTGAAAAATGGGGACTTAAAATTATGGTTTTTTTAGTCAATTTAAAATTTAAAAAATAGAAAAAAAAATAAAAAAAATAAAATTTTTTCGGACCGCGAGTGTCGGGCGCGGCAGCGCGCAGGCGCCATGGCGCCCAGCTCGCAGGCGCCAGGCGCCCAGCACGCCGACGCCCAGGCGCCCAGCGCGCTGGGCGCGATTTGGCGACGCGCGGCGTCGCCAATGCCGCGCGTCGCTAAAGAGCGACGCGCAGCGTTGCGCGCTGCGCGCCGCACCGCGCGCCTCTCCCGCCCGAGCTTCGCGCGGAAGCCCGCCTGCTCGCCGCGTGAGTGCCCGTCGCTCTATAGCGACGGGCGGTGTCCCTTGTGGCGACGGCCTCCTGGCCGTCGGTACAGGGTCTGATACCCTTTTCCTCTTTTTCAGCCTTTTTTCCGATTTTTTCACCCAAAAATCCGTTTTTTATCCCATTTTTTTGGGGTTTTTGACTTCAAATTAAATTCTAAAATATTTTTTTAGGTAATTAAATAATAAAACTTGATTTTATCATTAAAAATAAAATAATTTTGGGTTAAAATAGGTTTTTTCCTTAATTAAATTAGGGCAACCTATTTTATCCTATAAATAGTTTATGATGAAATCAAAGGAGGCTCTCTTCTCTCCCTCTCTCCACATTTTTTTAGACCAGATTTTTCTCTTCATCTTCTTCTTCTTCTTCCACCAAAAATTCCAGATTTATTCCCCAACCAAAAATCAA
Organism: Excoecaria cochinchinensis; assembly: GCA_947683425.1. NCBI lineage: Eukaryota > Viridiplantae > Streptophyta > Magnoliopsida > Malpighiales > Euphorbiaceae > Excoecaria > Excoecaria cochinchinensis. The sequence goes on along the minus strand of CANTUQ010000080.1, from coordinate 5,980,520 downwards.
AAAGAAAATCAATTGTTTCATTCTTTTTTCAACATAATTTCTTCTAAACATATTTTTTAGAGGAAGTTTTGTTGTTTGATTTAATTTTTGAGACAAATAGAATAATTATTTGTTCTCAAAATTGTTTTTAATCTTTTATTTTGTGTTCAATAAAACTTTTTCATTGATTTTGTTTTGAATCTTTTTTTTGATAAAAAATTGATTTTGAGACAAATAAAATAATTGTTTGTCATCAAAATCTAATTTTTATTTGATAAAACTTCAATCAATTTTTCTTTATTTTAATCAATAAAACTTTTTTTTGATCAAAATCATTTCTTTAGGCAAAGGTATCAATTCTTTGTTCTTAAAGAATTTTTGATCATTTTTATTTTCATGTTCCTTGGAATAAAATTCCAGCATTTTCATAATATTTCACTCTAATATTGTGAATCATCAAACAAGGAAATCGATCATCACTTTTCCTTCATCAAATCCAATATTCTGAGGGTAAATATTCTTGGCTCCATTTCAATTTCTATTTTATTTAATTTATTCATGTATATTGTATTGTTTTTATTGATCTATTTATTGTTTTAATCTATTCAATTTGTTGTATTGATTTTATATTTGTTCCATTTAATTGTTTATACATGATATGATTTTTATTCACATAAATATTGATTGTTTATTAATTTTTAACATGTAATTAATTTATTTCACTTTAATTCATCATTATTTTTAACATGTAATTAATAAATTCATTTTAATTGATCTTTTTGCCATGAAAATGGTTTATATCATTTGTGAACATATTTAATTAATCATATTGTTCCATTTAATTGTTTTCATCATTCTTTAATTGTTTTCATTTATTATTCTTTTCTTTATCATTTTATATATTCTTTGATTCGTTTATCTTCTTCATCATTATTTTCATCATGTTCATATTTTTACATGTATTATTTAATTAACATGTTTTATTTTATTTTCATCACATTATTTAATTATTTGTCATACATAATGCATTGTTTCTCATTTTATTTTGGTTTGTTAATATTTTTGATTCCATTATCATTCTTTTCATATCATCTTATTTTATTTTAATTTGTTATTCATTATTTTGTATGTTTAATTGATTTAATTACTAACATTATTTTATTTGTATTTGTTTTTATGTCTAAACTCCTTTTTTTTCGCTTGGGCGTTTTTGCGAGCACATCGGGAGGTCCAAAAAGGCTCGTTTGGTTCACATATTTATTTTCTTTATTTGTAATATTTTATTTAATTTTGCCATATAATTTTCTTGTAAAATTCTTCATTTAGGCACGCTAAAAAGAAAATCACAAAAACGTTTCTATTAATTAACTTGGTTTCTTTTTCTAAATAAAAGGGGACCAATGTCCTAGTTTTTCATACCCAAATAAATCATCACATAAAAATTGTTTCATAATAAATATGCATGCGAGGACCAATGTTCTCACTATCAATGAATAACCCGTTTTATGCATGTATTTCACTTTTATAAATGGGAGTTGTATTCCGCTCCTAGTGTTATTGTAATTTATTTTTAAATGCTTTATTTTGGATTTTGCTTACATTTACCGCTTTTGATATGAATGATTGCGCCTTTAATTTTAAATTGCATTGTGTGGAAAGTTGATGAAACAATGAATTTAAAACTTAATTATAATATTAATCAAGGTACGAATAAATGAGAAGTCCCGAACCCTGCTCTGGTCTTTGGGCTCAAGAGGCTAGAGGTTATCCTCCAAGACACCTCTTGTGTCACGAGAATTAGACGTTAATCCTAGGCCTCATGGCCCAATATGGATAAAATGTGCAAGTCTTAGGCTCTCCGAGGCGAGAGAAACTTTCCCAATGTTCTATTGGGTGGCGACTCCATGAAACCTCCTTGTTGCCCAACATAGACGCACTTGCGATTTATCGCAAGCTGTTGACGGACCCACAATTGCCCCGATCGCCCACGTGCGGGCGGTCGAGCGGGCGGCCGCGGGGATCCGGCGCGCGTCACAATAACACTCCAAATACTCACGCAAATAAGGGACCTTTTTATAATGCAACTGATGCAAATTATGGAAATGAACCGTCATTTAATTTTGGAGGCATAGATGATTTCAAAGATGTGACAATGAGCAATAAATATCTCTCACCTAATGACAATATAGAGGCTGAGACTACAAATATGAGTGCAGAAAGTGATGACTTTGAATTAAGTGATGGTAATGAGTCTTATGATATGCAATATTTCAGTTCATTAGCATTAATGCATCCATATGGGGTGACAGGCAAGGCCAAATTAAATTTTCTATCAGAACACTATACAAATATTGACTTCAATGCATCACAAGCTGATTTTTCAGAAGGTGTTCACTTTGAGACTTGGGATCCTAGCTCTTAGTTATCAACAGGTTTGGTTTTCAATAGCAATGATGAAGTTAAATTTTGTGTGAAAAAGTACTCAATCATGAGAAATGTTGACTTTAACATTGTCGCATCACGACCAAAATACTAGGTTTTGAGGTGCACAAAGGCTAAAGATGGCTACAAATGGAGGTTAAGAGCAGCAAGAAAAGGGATAAGTCCTTTATAGACAATCACAAGGTTTTTCAAACCCCATTCATGCCTTTCTGGTAATCTTTCAAAGGATCATAAAAAATTGGGCTCGCACATTATTCGCAATTACATCATGGGGATGGTAAGTAAAAATCCAATCCTACCTATCAATGTTATTATTGCTGCTATTAATAAGCGATTTAAATTTGAGGGATCGCGCAATAATGCTTGGTATGTTAAGATGAGGGCAATATAGTCTATATTTGAAAATTATATTAAATCCTTTGAGATGTTACCGGGTTTTTTATATGCTTTACAAACTTACAATCCTATAACTGTTTACGAGTTTGTGCTATAAAAAATCTATATCCCAATTGTGAAGCAATTTCAAAGGGTTTTTTGGAGTTTTAAACCCGCCATTAATGGATTGGCTTACTATAAGCCGATTCTGTTGATCGATGGAACATTCTTGATGGAAAAATTCCAACAAAAACTTCTGGTAGCTAGTTCTGTTGATGGTAGTAGCATGCTTATTATTGTTGAGTCTGAGAATAAATCCAGTTGGGCTTAGTTCATGACTTAAATTAGGAAGCATATGACTTAATGTATCAGCATTACAGTTATATTAGATAGACTATAATGACCCAAATTGTACCCTAGAAAGATTTGTAGTGATAATTGTATAGTGAAGGTATAAGATTTATTGTATAAGTATGGAATTATGGGAAATAAGGATGTAATTGAAAAGAAATTAAAGTATTTGGAAGAAAGAATTTTTATGAGGGGCTAAGTGAAGACTTGCCAAGGACTAAGTGGGGATTTGGATGAGGTTGGTGAGTGCATTCCACATGTGGAATGCAGGCTTTGCCCTTTCCCTTACATGCTATATAAGTTGAGTGGAAAGGCAAAATTTGCCTTCTCTTTGCATTCTTAGCCGGTCACACCCTTTAAATCCCATTTCTGTTCTTTCTTTCTTTCTTTCTTTCTTTTCTATTTCATAGTATTTAACTTCTTTTTACTCATTGATCTTCAAGAGCTTGGAATGGTTTGAAGAGGTTTTAGTGAGATATTGAGAAGGTAAGTGTGTATTGGAAGTTAGATGTCTTCTTCTTCTCCTTCTTCTACTTGGTTTTGTTTATGGTTTTAAGCTGTTTGATTATTAGATTAAGAGTGTATTGATTGGTTTTGTGCAAGAAGCATTGGACAAGAGAAAGGATAAAGGCAAGGATAAGTTTGAGCTAGAAGAGGAGTTGTTCAATCTTCTTTTGAGGTTTGGGATTTTGTTTACTTTCATTTAGATGCATGATTGATTGGTTAGGGAATTTTGTGTATTTATGTGATAATTGATAGATGCTATAGTTTGATATGTATAATTGTGTTGAGTGTTGATAATGTTAGTTTGATTGCCATGAATTTACTGATTAAAGCATGAAACCCTAATTTTTTTTTGGGGGGGGGGGGGGGGGGGGGAACTTGTAAAGTTGCCGTGTATTGATAATGTATGAGTTTATAATGTGAAGTGGGGTATTCTAAGTTGCTCATGCATGTGAATAGGAAAGTTAAATTGAGTGTGGTGAATTGGTGTTTCCAATTTGGTTGTTTGCAAGCTTGAAGAGCTTGGTAGTGTAAAACTATCCTTGAGGTTTATTTTTGACCCATGTGAGTTGTTTGTGCTATATATTGAGTTTTACAACTCTAATTAGATGAGACCAATTGGGTTGAATCCGTAATGTCTATGTGTTAAAATGTTGTAGAAATGGTTCTGTTGATTGGAGGACTCTAATGTCTCCAAAAATTGCTTATAAGTGTGGCTAGAATTCTGTAGGAGGGCTTTTGGAGCAAGTTAGGTTCCCTTGGTCACAACTCATTGAATTTGAGTTTAAATGTTATGTGAGTTGTGTCATTTGAAAGTTAATATATAGATGAACAATTGATTAGTAGTGCATTTTAGCTAAAAATGGCATTGTGGTTGGTTTTCAAAGTCATATGCATAATGTATGAAAATGGCTTGAAAATGGTAAGTGAGATGTTTCTATTTTTCCTTATTCTATTTTGGATTTGCATATGCCACGGTCACAACCCAATGGTTGTCACCGTGAGGTATGCTCGGATTGTATTCTGTTTTGGTGAATTGTATATGTCACGGTTACAAACAAATGGTTGTCACCATTAGGTACCTCCATCTTGTGTAAACCTTTTTAGAACATTATCTAATGTTGTATAAGTGTATGGAATGAAATTTCAATTAAGTTTAGCAACATTTATTTAGAATCATAATGTGTTAAATATATGAATATGTATGATACGAATATGTATAATGGAGTGTGTATTTGGTTGATGAAATTATATTGCTTCATGGGAATGTATAGATGTCATATAATGAGATTATATGTTAAGCCTAAATTAGTTATAGTAGTGGATAGATAGGCATGCCTAAAAAGGGTTAGAGTTATAGCTGCTAGAGTGGCACCGATTGTGACTAGAGTCTAATACCTTTTGGTATCCAGGAGTTTGAGATTTAGTTCTCTAGACGTTTGATACTGCTATTCAGTATCCAGAGTACCCGTATCCAATATCAATGTGAATTCAGGCTATTTTGTGTGTGTTATGAATGTGTAAGAAGCACAATGATATGTATATGTATATATGAACGTATATGAGATGTAGTGATATGTTGTCACAAGTTGCATATGATAAATGTTAAAGCTAAAGATTATGTACATGAGTAGGTATACGTAAATGATATAGGTATGTTAATAATGTGCTTGCTTTAAAGTATAAGCTTATGTATGTATTTTATATAAGCATGATTGCTTGTGGATATGTATATAGTGTGATATTTGCGACTTCGTTAGAAGTCTGTTGCTTTTATGTATCCCCATTGAGCCTTTGCTCAGCATGGGTATTTTCCCATGTAGGTATGCAGGTTCGGTATTTTTTTTAGAGTTGTACATCTGTAGGCCACTAGGATGGAAGCTTGGAGTTTTTATTTTGTATATGATAGGGTTCCTTTTTGTAATGTTTAGCATAGTAATTTTGTATATGACTAATTTTATAAGTTAATTGTAAGTGTTTAAAAGATTGTTCATGTAATTCTAAGAGCAAAACGATATTTTGTAATATAATTAACTTAAGTTAGTTTATGCATGCGCTTCTTGTTAAAAATATTTATTGTATGTGAATTGAATGATATTCCGCTTATAAGATATTGATAGTGTTTATTCGAATTGTATGTGTATGCGAGCGTAATGACTCTGATATCCTTTTAAGGGGTATTGGGGCACTACATGGACACGTTGGTATAATGCTTGTGTTTCTAGATGAAAGAAGTGGTTCGAAGGAACCTCTATCCCTTCACATGATATGTTTAAGCCACTTTGTCAGTAACTACAGCACACATCAGGAATCCAACAATAAAAGATTTACTTTACAAGGTTGGTAAGCAAACACATCTTTACTATTATTTTTTCAAATGTATTATTTATTAGGTCATCTTGTTGGGAGTTTCATATATTGTAATATAATGTCAATCCATACTGGTGTAGGGTTGCAATTTCAAAGGTGTAAGTTCAAGTAGTGCATGGATGAGATAAAACTGCTTGACCAAGATTCGTACAACTGGGCGATCAGTATAACAAACCGAAATTGATCCTAGGAGTATTGAGCATGATTAGAGTAATTAAGTGAGTTTAATTTAGGGTTTATAGTAATTGGACTAAATTGAAATTGAAAGTTTAGGGACTTAATTGCATGAAATAAAATAGGTTAGTGACTAATTGGTAATTTGCATGATTAGTGTTAAGTGAAATTAATTAAGTTAAAGTTAGATTAATTAATCTTAATTATGAGTTAGTGGAAGCCAAGTGTCATTGTAGGAAGTTGCCACCTAGCATTGGATAGTTTATGGCATGACACCTTGCAATCACATGCATATAAATGGATTTGTGAGAGGCTGAATTTTGGACTCTACTCTTCTTTTGGTTCGGTCTCTCTCTATTCTGCCTTATCTCTCTTCTTCTTCATGCCTTCTTCGTTTTTCTTGTGTCTTCATCTATTTATTTGGTATTCTAAGGCTTGAGTTAGTGTGTTGAAAAGATTAAGTGATGGGATAAAAAGGTAAGCTTGAGTTTAGTTTCTTTCTTGTTCATGATTTGAATTTCAATTTATAGTTCTAATTTTTAGGGTTGCATGTGCGTATATGTTGGTTTGTAAGTTGGAGAATCAAGTAGAAGAGCTAAGGGTAAAGAGAAGGTCACTTAGCTTGTGAAAGTTGAAGGAGTGCTTCAAGAGGTTTGGGATTCGATTTGTACTTTATGTAAATTTGTACGTGTGAATTATTTGGGGAAAACGTGGAATATGAAGGGTTCAATGGCTTGTCTAATGACTGGGGTGTAATTGGAATAATATGTTGTATTGATGAGGCCTTATTGCCAATTAAATTGTACTATGTTTGATTGTGTGCATGATTGTAGACACCGGGTCCCGAGGCGGTCCAAAATCAGAATTACCCGATGATGAAACAAAAGACCGATTTTCGGCAAGAAAAGTGAGAATCAATCGTTCCCTTGTCAAAATTGGCTTTTTTCGAAAAATAATTTAAAAATATATATTTTAGAGATCAAAAATTAAAATAGGGTAAAAAAAAATTAATTTTGTGTCCTTAAGGTTATTTAAAAAAAATTAAAAAAAAAAAGAGGAGAGGTCGCGAATGCCACCTGCGGCAGCGCAAGCAGGGGGACCACGCGCCCCTGCGCGCACAGAGGGGCACCGCACGCGCAGCAGGCTGCCGCGCGCGCCCTTGCCCCCTCCGCGCAACCTATTGGTCTTCGCCTGTCCTCTTTTTTCGCTTTTTCAGTCTAATTTTCTTCAGTTTTTCACCACTTCATACTTTTTTGGGTTAAACAAAAATAAAAGCTATTTTGTCCCTTCTTATTTTTGGCCAAAGCTGAAAATTAAAGGGAGATTTCCCTTCATTTTGAGGGGACGACAACATTTTGATGAAGGAAATTTTTAACATTTTCTCTCTAGTTTATTGGTCTCCAGCAACTCCTCTTCCTCCTTCAATTTTTTTGTTCTTCAAAAATATTTCTTAAGTCATTTTTCTTTCCCTCAAGCTTCAATCTTTTTATTTTTCTTCAAAAAATATATATCGTCCTTGGATTGATCTTGGGTTTGGAAAATTAATTTCCTTTACTCAATCATCCACCAAAAATACCTTTTTTATAAGAATATCATCTTGAGTTAATTTATTTTAAATATCAACTTTTACATTTTTTTTCAAATATTAATCACCACAAATTCGACAAGGGTAATAAATCGATACACCGCTTCTCCGATCTAAAAATTCTGAGGGTAAACATTTTTGAACCCGTTCTCATTTATTTTTTTCTGTATATTATTTGTTGTAGTTAATATTATTTTTGCTATTATTATCATGTCTATTATTTACTTTTGACATTTTAATGTGTTAATATCACCATTAATGTATTATTTATTTGCTTTAATTTGATTTTTATGTTTATTATTATTGTTATTACTATTATTGTCATTATTATTCTATTACTATTATTATTATTATTTATTTACTATTGTTAATATTCTGTTTTTATTATTATCATTACTATATATTCATTTTGTGTTTATTGATGTTACATTGTTGTTATTATTATTATTATTATTATTATTATTATCATATTTATTTATATTATATTCACTATTATTTATTATCATTGTCCATTATTATTATTATTATTATTATTATTATTATCATTATTATCATTATTATTATTATTATTATTACTATTATTATTATTATTATGCCATGATTATTTGTTGTTACCATCACTATAACTTTATTGTTGTCATTATCTTGTCTTTACTTGATTAATCTTTAGAACAGTCATTAATATTTTTTATGTTAATTTTTGTATGAAATTTAATTTGAGTCGGGCTATGTGAGTGCCCCGCGACTTCCCGGATGGGTCGCAACGCGTGGACATACTCTCCGGTTTGGGTGAGATCTTTCCAATCCCTCTCTTCATGTTGTGATTATTTGTAAATAATTGTTTTATTTGTGCACGTGTGAGATAAAAAGTCACAAAAATACTTTTACGATTAAATTGAGTTTTTCACTAATAAAATTGGGACCAATGTCCCTTGTTTTAACCTAACCATAAAAATATCACAATTAAAACGAAGAGTCAATTTTCTCAAAAAATGGGATCACTCATCCCGGTTTTCCAATTCAAGCAATAAAAATGACTCTTCGAACCCTCTTTAAATTAATACGAAAGAACCAATGTTCCTAAATTTCGAACAAGTGTGAAGGAACCAATGTTCCTAAAATAATGTCTCGATTTATGCATGTCTTTTTATTTCGATCTTATGTGAGTGTTTTAAATTCAAGTTCATTTCTTTTTTGGGCCCTTGTAATTAATTTTGGGGCAACTTTATTTATTTTAGGGGATTGTATTCCGTCCTCATTCACATCTTTGATTTCCTTTCGATGGGGTTGTATTCTGCCCCAATCTCTCTTGTAATTGTGTGTTTGCGTGTTTTTTTCTTTCATTTATCGCTTTCTTTTACTGCTTTATTTATTGCTTTCCTTTATCGCTTTGTGAATGTTTGAAATGCGCGATTTAAATCAAAATGCATTGATCGTGTGAGATGAGAGATGTAATTTTAAGAAGTTAAGAACCCATTTATATTTAACCAAAGTATGAATAAGAGGGAAGTCCCGGACACCATATCTCTGGTTTAGACCAATAGAGGTGAGAAACCTTTTCCTAATTTCACGCAAATTGGGTGGCGACTCCAAATACCTCAAAGGTGCCTTTAGGCATCAATAGGCTAGGTTGTTCTCCCCAATGTTCTATTGAGAGGAACATACCGATGATGTCTCATGGTGCCCATGATCAAAAGACGCGAACCTTCATACCTCGAATCCCAAAGGCGGATTCAAAGCGAGGGCCCTTGTTGGGTTCGGCGCGCGTCACAGTGGCGACTCCACTGGGGATCTTGTTTGAGACTTTACTCCGAAAGTGCTTTGGTTAAGAATATAATTGGGCTTTTAAAACTTAAAATTCTATCACTCATTAAAAATTGCATCACATTCTAGAGCCTTAGAAATATGCTAGTTGGTCCCTTTTTACCTCGGTGCGTTCCCAAAGCACAACTCCACTTTCACTCATTGTGGGGAAGTGTTAGGGATAATCACCAGCCCAAGCCTTGTACCTTTTGGTATATCAAATGGAGACCTAATCGATCGTTATGCTCACGACGAGCTAGGCCCGTTGGTAGGGACCATGCTTGGGTAGCCCTAAAGCTTCATCACCTAGACCAAAGCCCATGTAATGACAAATATAAACTTCCCCCAGGTAGCATGCTCCTTAATACGATGCTTGTGGTGTGGGTCATCGCGTATTAAACAAAATCAACCAAATTAGGTGGTCTTATATCGAGGGCTTTCATGCCCCTTTAGGCCCATCCTAACGAAATTGAAGTGTCCAAATACGTGATGGCCGAAACTCATACATATGCTCTTTAAATTAGGAGGTGTTATGCTGCCGGTTTCTCGCCGTGCGCATCGCGCATTCATAGGGTCCCCTGCTGACCCGTGGACTAAGCCCACCTAGGAAAGAGACTGCATGACCTCGTGTGTGGGAGTGATAAGGTTGAAAGGATCTATTTGCTTGCATGTGGTTGTGAATACTGCACAACATGCTCATGTATCGCATGTCATTCATGCATGTCAATAAAGTAAATACGTGTGTATATAAATAATAATATATTTTCTCTCATGCTGTGCGTGTATATATCTCTTCATCTGCATATTATTTTTTTTTCGTGTGTACATATCATCCTGCATGTAATTTCTTCCATGCATCCCATCGTATTGTGGTAATCTATTGATCTCACACTCATCAAAGACCATTTGCATGGCACGATCATGCATTTTACACGCCATCCATGCATTATTCTAATAATTTGGATCTTTCAGCCATCATAGATTCATCCAAGTGGATTAGAGGTTCTGACGACTGACTCGCCCCTTTGGATTGCTAGAATTAGTGCCTATTTGGGATTTTGAGCCACTCTTAGTGACTAGTGAATCATCTTCGATGGCAGAACTACCTCGGGAGACCGGTGCTTTGACGATGAAAGATCTGGATAAGAGGCTTGGGGACTTTGAAAGGAGGATATTGGCCATGATAGAAAACATTGTTGCCCAAATGACACCAAATGCCAGCCAACCTCCTGTGGCCCCTGCTGTTGAACAAGTTGAATCGCCTATTCTGGAAGAGGCTCCTATAGCAGTCCCTACCGTACGACAACCAGATATTGAGCGTAGAGCAACGACACCTCTTGAGCCGAAAAGAATTCTTGGTCTGAAAGATGATCTCATGGTGAAGGAAGAGGATGAGCAGGTAACTCCTCAGGCTGTGATGAATAAAGTCCCCAAGGGAGAGGATAGCGCGATAAAGGAGACAAAAGGTGGGATTGAAAAGTTTGAACCTCAGACGATGACTACTATAGAGAATTTGGTCACCGCCATGGTGCCGCTTGCCGAACAACCGTCTACCACTCCCACCATGGTACGAAAAGAGCATGACCCAACTAAGGGAGTACATCTATCACCGACTGGACCTAGAGGAGAGTCGCCCGTCACTCTGTCACCTGAGCAAAAAGGCAAAGGGCATATTTCAGAGAATGGGTTCCTAGCAGTGACACGGGGCTTGAAGAGAAAGATGGGTGTCCTTGAAGAGGAAATTTCAAAGTCTAAACTTGCGATTACCCGGGCTGCTCGGGGGAAGGCCTTTATGGACGTAAAAAAGAAAAGTCAACTGTATAGGTGTGACATCTGTACCGGCACTCAAGGGACAAAGGAAGCGTCAATGGTTAGAACAGTTCAAAAAGGTTATTCCGGCATGGATAGATCTTTTCCTCAAGCAGGGGAGGAGGACCTACGCTCATGGTTAGCCAACCCAGCCAGAAATCGAGGGCATAGGAGGTGTCACCGACATGCTAGATATCTGAGGGATAATTACCAAACCCCAAAAGGTCAAGTGTGGGGTCCTGTTAATGACAAACAACTGATGGTCTTCGAAGGAGGGATCAATGTCATTAGGGATGACGATCAGGAAAGCTCGAGTCTCGGTGATAACAGTGTGAGAGATGTTGAGGCCACCGAACTTCCAAACATTGGGACTACTCAAGATCACCATGCCATTTGGGATAAGACCTTATCTGAGCACCTCTTTCACTTCATCAATAAGGGAAAGCTACAGCCAAAACCTGCAAAACCCGCCGGGAGCCAAGGGCGTCCTGGTCACCTGGCAAATTGGTATTGTGCTTACTATCATCATACTGGGCATGAGACTGATGGGTGTCGAACTCTGAGAAAGCGAATTCAAGGCCTCATTAATGAGGAGCTGAGGGGTTCGCGAAAGTGATAGTAGACCGTCGACTGCAGCGTCCGTGTTGGCAAGAGAAGAAGGAAGCAGCTATCTAGATGTTCTTTTTTATTCCTGAATTATTTAATGATGACAGTTTTTAATCCTAGTTTTATTGAATGAAATGGATGGTTTTGCTATCTTGTGTGATATTTCTTGTGAATTTCATTATGCATAATCATGACACATTTACATTTGACATTGGTTCAACTAATGCCATTCCATTCAATCTCGGAACTTTGGGAGAACCCAAAGAAAATCTTGATGGCATCTATTATGACTCCTGAAGCGAGATGAAATTTGAGAGATAAAAAAAATAATAATAAAATAAATAAAAAGAGCCTTTGCCTGGACCTGGTATGACATGCTGAAAATTGACAAAGACATTCTTGAGATCAATACTACTTCCACGTGCCAACATGACGACGAACCGAATGTTGAAAGCCATTTCTTTGCACTCCCACGACATCTGGGATGCATATGGTGCCACCAAATAAGATCAAGCTTCGAAAGCTGCATCAGGAGTTAGGCGAATGAGACTCAAGACCTTCACGAAGAAAACATAACTCACCAGAATACAACTCATCAGAACCAAACAACGTGAACACTTTCCTCTCAACCATTTGAAATGTGTACCCCAAAAACAATTATGATCGACTCTTAACCATCCAGAACCCTTATAGCCAAAATTCTTGCTAAAACTATATGCCCGACTAGATTGAGCAACATGGTCCCAATGGTTAAGAAGAAGAGTGCGTGTGTATGTAAACTTCAGGATTTGAGCAAAACTTGTTAAGAGCAAGAAAGTTGGGGATCAAAAAAAAAATCAATCAAAAAAAAATTTAAAAAATAAAAAAATAAAAAATAAAAAAAAATTAATTAAAAAAAATATAAAAAAAAGAGAAGAGAGAAGAAAAGAGAGAATTGATCAGGGGGCAAGGGAATGCTATTTGAAGAAAAGCTTCGCTCAGATCCTGTTGATCTACACATGCCTGCACATTGCCATTCTTTTTAGCTACTGAAAAGGACCAAAAAGGCTAACCCACAAACCATCCACCCAATCCCAGTCGTCGAAAACCATTTCGAAAGCTTAAACCACCAAAATCGATAAAAGTACCCCAAATCATCCAAGCCCAACCTGTCACCCTGTCTTAGCCATTGAAAGGCCATCCCAGGGTTCAAGCCGCCAAAGCCAATAAAGGCCAAACGCGAAACTTCATATTCAAGCCCCAAATAAGGAACCCATCACCTCGACCAGTCTGCACAAGGGTTAAGACCAAGACTTTGATACCAAGAGGAGCCACTCTCAGAAGCAGCAATCCCCCCGGCAGATGAAGATGAAAGCGAATTCAACCAATACTAACAAACTGAAGGAGGGTCCATGGCGGAGGCTTTAAAAAAAAAACAAAAAGAGAAAATATTCAATCAAGAAAACCCGCGAGGGCTGATTGGAAACAGGAGTCTGATGCTTACAAGATCCACTCCAAGATTAGATGTAATTTTTGCATTCCGAATCCATGTTAAATGGTGATTATGTATAGAGAAATCATGCTGAAATGCACACAGTTTTTGCAAATGCATAAAGCAAAAGCAGTTCAACTCATCATTTCCTAGTTCTTTTATAAAAAGTAAAATCTAAATGGCTACTCTACTCCTGCTCTCACCAACTAGATGCCCAAGCCGAGGGGTCCTATTATCCATTGCAGGGCTAAGTACCTTCCTCTTACATGCACTTAGGGTGTAGTCTATGATCAGGATAGTTCATTTTGCACACTCAAAGTTGTCTGGTTCTAGCATAAAATCAGCGCATTGGTACTATCGATCCTCTGCCACTCTCGCCACTCAGGCACTTCAGTCAACTCCTCCTGCTATCAAATGTGAAGCCAATTCTATAGCGCTCTCATGATAGAAAACAAGCTTAGACAACCATGACCTAAGACGCAAATACACGCCGATTATACCTGAAAGACCTTTTACAACAACTATCTACCCTCTACTATTCTCACCACTCAGGCACTTCAGTTAACTCATCTTGCTACCCACTATGAAGCCAACCCTACAGCACCTCCTCGATAAAGAACCAAGTTCATACAACCATAACCTAAGACATAAGCACATGCCAATCACACCCAAAAGGTCTTTCACAACGACTCCAACTTCTCTCTCTCTAAAAAAAAAAAAAAAGGGGCCGTTAGAGATGAAAATTATGACTGGCGCTCTAAGCAAAAGTTAGGCCAAAGGGCAGGGTGAAAACCTGGCGACAGGCAGTCTGCCCTAAAAAAAATAAAAAAAATAAAAGCCGCTGGATTGGATTGGGTCCATTCCAGGCAAAAAATAAGGCACAGGATTATGTGAAAATCCGGCAAGCATGCATCTCCCGCTAAGAAAAGCTAGTGTGAAAATCTACGAGGGACACACTACCTTCAAATAATGACTACAAGTATCAGAAGAGAGCCTCATAATCCCCTAAAGGCACGAAATTCAAAAGCAATTCCAGGGGGCACCGATCCTGCTGCAAATCACGACCAAACCGGCTTTTGGCTCTCAAAATCCACTCGGATGAATCCTTATCCTACATTATTGCATACATATGCATCTCACGGGCATGGCATTTGATGATGCCTCAATGTGCATTCATGCATGCATGAACTTTATATATATCTTGCATAAGCAATTCTTCGCACGCATTTTGTGCACATAATCTGTGCATACTTGCAACACAAATCCTTTACGCATGCCTGGCACAAGCACTCATCGCATGCATCGGAAGTCATTAATTAAAGGTCCCCGAACCAGGGCAGCTCCTTCAGACCCTTGGAGGCATAATCGACCAAATGAAGTCACGAGTTGCTTCGGCAAAAGTTATCGCACCTCGACCACTGGGCCACTCAGATGAATGGTGTCACCTGCATCCTGCACGACATATGCATATGCACATGCATAACTTACCCTTGCATACGAGTCTCTTTTGATTTCGCAGGAAAGTCTGGCGCCTTCACACAATGACAAACTGGTATTTATCAGTCGCTCAGCCGTGGTTTCACACGCCGACAAGCTGGTGTTCTATCAATCACGTCCTCCAAAGTCTGGCGCCTTCACACACCGACAAGCTGGTGTTTATCAGTCGCTCAGCCGTGGTTTCACACGCTGACAAGCTGGTGTTCTATCAATCACGTCCTCCAAAGTCTGGCGCCTTCACACACCGACAAGCTGGTGTTTATCAGTCGCTCAGCCGTGGTTTCACACGCCGACAAGCTGGTGTTCTATCAATCACATTCTTCCAAGTCTGGCGCCTTCACACACCGACAAGCTGGTGTTTATCAGTCGTTCAGCCGTGGTTTCACACGCCGACAAGCTGGTGTTCTATCAATCACGTTCTTCTAAGTCTGGCACCTTCATTCACCGACAAGCTGTTGTTTATCAGTCGCTCAGCGTGGTTTCACACGCCGACAAGCTGGTGTTCTATCAATCACGTTCTTCCAAGTCTGGTGCCTTCACACACCGACAAGCTGGAGTTTATCAGTCGCTCAGCCGTGGTCTCACACGCCGACAAGCTGGTGTTCTATCAATCACGTTCTTCCAAGTCTGGCGCCTTCACACACCGACAAGCTGGTGTTTATCAGTCGCTCAGCCGTGGTCTCACACGCCGATAAGCTGATGTTCTATCAATCACGTTCTTTAAAGTCTAGCGCCTTCACACACCGACAAGCTGGTGTTTATCAGTCGCTCAGCCGTGGTTTCACACGCCGACAAGCTGGTGTTCTATCAACCACATTCTTCAAAGTCTGGCGCCTTCACGCACCGACAAACTGGTGTTTATCAGTGGCTCAGCCATTGTTTCACGTCGACAAGCTGACGTTCCTCAATCATGTGACTAGTAGTAATCCTATGACGCCGACAAGCTGGCAAGACCAAGTTCCGGACAGCGATCGCCTCAGGTACGCATCTCTCCCTCTCTTTTCTGAATTTTGGCTCACTTAGGCACCTAAGTCCTAAAGTTCCCCAAAATTGGGGGCAACTGTAGACACCGGGTCCCGAGGCGGTCAAAGATCAGAATTACCCGATGATGAAACAAAAGGCCGATTTTCGGCAAGAAAAGTGAGAATCGTTCGTTCCCTTGTCAAAATTGTTTTTTTTCGAAAAATAATTTAAAAATATATATTTTAGAGATTAAAAATTAAAATAGGGTAAAAAAAATATTAATTTTGTGTCCTTAAGGTTATTTAAAAAAAAAATTTAAAAAGAAAAAAAAAAGAGGAGAGGTCGCGAATGCCACCTGCGGTAGCGCAGGGGGGCCAGCGCGGCAGGTTGCCCCAGCGCGCAGGCAGGGGGACCGCGCGAGGTGCAGGCGGACCGCGCGCGCCCCAGCGCGCGCAGCAGCTGCCGCGCGCGCAGAGGGGCACCGCACGCGCAGTAGGCTGCCGCGCGCGCCCTTGCCCCCTCCGCGCGACCTATTGGTCTTCGCCTGTCCTCTTTTTTCGCTTTTTCAGTCTGATTTTCTTCAATTTTTCACCACTTCATGCTTTTTTGGGTTAAACAAAAATAAAAGCTATTTTGTCCCTTCTTATTTTTGGCCAAAGCTGAAAATTAAAGGGAGATTTCCCTTCATTTTGAGGGGACGGCAACATTTTGATGAAGGAAATTTTTAACATTTTCTCTCTAGTTTTTGGTCTCCAGCAACTCCTCTTCCTCCTTCAATTTTTTTGTTCTTCAAAAATATTTCTTAAGTCATTTTTCTTTCCCTCAAGCTTCAATCTTTTTATTTTTCTTCAAAAAATATATATCATCCTTGGATTGATCTTGGGTTTGGAAAATTAATTTCCTTTACTCAATCATCCACCAAAAATACATTTTTTATAAGAATATCATCTTAAGTTAATTTATTTTAAATATCAACTTTTACATTTTCTTCAAATATTAATCACCACAAATTCGACAAGGGAAATAAATCGATACACCTCTTCTCCGATCTAAAAATTCTGAGGGTAAACATTTTTGAACCCGTTCTCATTTATTTTTTTTCTGTATATTATTTGTTGTAGTTAACATTATTTTTGCTATTATTTTCATGCCTATTATTTACTTTTGACATTTTAATGTGTTAATATCACCATTAATGTATTATTTATTTGCTTTAATTTGATTTTTATGTTTATTATTATTGTTATTACTATTATCGTCATTATTATTCTATTACTATTATTATTTATTTACTATTGTTAATATTCTGTTTTTATTATTATCATTACTATATATTCATTTTGTGTTTATTGATGTTACATTGGTATTATTATTATTATTATTATTATTATTATTATTATTATCATATTTATTTATATTATATTCACTATTATTTATTATCATTGTCCATTATTATTATTATTATTATTATTATTATCATCATCATCATCATCATCATCATCATCATCATCATTATTATTATTATTATTATTATGCCATGATTATTTGTTGTTACCATCACTATAACTTTATTATTGTCATTATCTTGTCTTTACTTGATTAATCTTTAGAACAGTCACTAATATTTTTGATGTTAATTTTTGTATGAAATTTAATTTGAGTCGGGCTATGTGAGCGCCCCGCGACTCCCCGGATGGGTCGCAACGCGTGGACATATTCTCCGGTTTGGGTGAGATCTTTCCAATCCCTCTCTTCATGTTGTGATTATTTGTAAATAATTATTTTATTTGTGCACGTGTGAGATAAAAAGTCACAAAAATACTTTTACGATTAAATTGAGTTTTTCACTAATAAAATTGGAACCAATTTCCCTTATTTTAACCTAACCATAAAAATATCACAATTAAAACGAAGAGTCAATTTTCTCAAAAAATGGGATCACTCATCCCGGTTTCCCAATTCAAGCAATAAAAATGACTTTTCGAACACTCTTTAAATTAATACGAAGGAACCAATATTCCTAAATTTCGAACAAGTGCGAATGAACCAATGTTCCTAAAATAATGTCCCGATTTATGCATGTCTTTTTATTTCGATCTTGTGTAAGTGTTTTAAATTCAAGTTCATTTCTTTTTTGGGCCCTTGTAATTAATTTTGGGGCAACTTTATTTATTTTAGGGGATTGTATTCCGTCCTCATCCACATCTTTGATTTCCTTTCGATGGGGTTGTATTCCGCCCCAATCTCTCTTGTAATTGTGTGTTTGCGTGTTTATTGCTTTCATTTATCGCTTTCTTTTACTGCTTTATTTATTGCTTTCCTTTATCGCTTTGTGAATGTTTGAAATGCACGATTTAAATCAAAATGCATTGATCGTGTGAGATGAGAGATGTAATTTTAAGAAGTTAAGAACCCATTTATATTTAACCAAAGTATGAATAAGAGGGAAGTCCCGGACACCATATCTCTGGTTTAGACCAATAGAGGTGAGAAACCTTTTCCTAATTTCACGCAAATTGGGTGGCGACTCCAAATACCTCAAAGGTGCCTTTAGGCGTCAATAGGCTAGGTTGTTCTCCCCAATGTTCTATTGAGAGGAACATACCGATGATGTCTCATGGCGCCCATGATTAAAAGACGCGAACCTTCATACCTCGAATCCCAAAGGCGGATTCAAAGCGAGGGCCCTTGCTGGGTTCGGTGCGCGTCACAATGATGTTGTGCTATTGCATAGTTATGGTTATTGATATGCTAATTGTATGTAATTTATGAGGCGTGTGTGTATTGAGTAGTCATGAGTATGTGTAGATGTTGTGGCTTATACTAGTAATTAGTTAGAAGTCATGTATGTGGATAGTTGGTAAAGGAGTTTGAAGGAGGGATGTGAAGTTGGGATTTAGAGGCAAGATTTTTATTCTATTGCGGGCGCGACAATGGTCGCAGGCGCGACAGAGTACTCCATGGGATGAGTTTTGCCAGATTGTGTTCTGACGTGAGCACAATAAAAGCGAATTGCTTGTTCTGTCGCGAGAGCGACACCAAGCGCGAGCTCAACAGAAGGTATTATTGGGTTTTGTCGTGAGCGCGACAGTGTTCAGGTGATTTATACGTGTTAAATTGTCTTATTTTGGTGAACTATAAGTAGTTAGCCTATGAATGTCTATGCACATGGTATTGATAAATGTATATATGCATGTGAATAATGATGTTTGACTATTGAAAGTTGATGCATATAGTAATGATGATTGTATGTATATACATGAACTTTAAGTGAGATAATTGATCTATAGCATGTAATCGAGTCGTAGATAGATAAGCATGCTTATAAGGGTTAGTGTTTGCAGCTGCTAGTAATGGTACCTAATCGGTATTTAGTGTTTTGAGATTTATACATCTCTAGTGTTAATATCGTTCTCTTGAATAATCTAGTGATCGGTACCCGAGTGGTATTTAGTGTACCCGTTATCCACTATTGTATTGGTTCAGGCTATACTATGTGGTTATTGCATTGATTGATTATAGTAGTGTGTTATATGTTATACTTGTCATTATTTAATACCATCTCTGGTAACATTGTATGTTAGTGACTTAATGATATGAAGTATGGAATAATGAATATTTGTTTATCAATAAATTATAGTGTATGTTGTTATTGTATGTTAATGCATGATTTATTTGTATTAGACTATTGCATGTTTATATCCCCACTGAGCCATAGCTCAGCATAGGTGTTTACCTCCCGTGTAGGTTTATAGCTTGGAGTTCGAGTTTTGAGTCGAACATCTGCTGGATACTAGAAGGAGTTTTTGTAACGCCCCAATACCCCTTGAAGGATATCGGAGTGCTACTCGCGCATACACATACAATACAATCATACAATAGCGAAATATAAAATTATAACAAGTGAACATGCAAATACAAATTTTAGTTACTGGAACTACATAATATCATTATCCTTCATATTGCACATACATTCTCTTTAACATTTTCATTTAACATACAAAACGTTCATTTCGTCACTACTAAAACTGTTCAATACAAAGGAATACTATCAAATACAAAACTCTATGCTTCAATTCTTAGTGGCCTGCAGACGAACACTCTCTAAACCGAACCGGACCTGCATACCTACACTGAAAAATACCCGTGCTAAGCGATAACGCTTAGTGAGGATATAAAAGCAGATAGACTTCTTACGAAGCCACAATCATTTACAATAAACATGTCAAAAGCACTTATGCTTATCACATACTAACATACATTAGCATATAACCTTCAGTTTTAACATTTATCATTTACAATAATGCAATTAGCTATTCTTATTTCTTTCATATAATCTTGTACATACACATTTAACATATCACCATGCCTTTATTATATGCATTCATTTAAACATGGACATAATCTCCTTACTTGACAAACATCATACAACTATGGGCATAACCGCAATAATCATGTCTGTTATATAATAACATTCCTTAATGAATATATCATAACAAGCATAACAGTAAATACATCTATATCATTTACATGTAATTTGACACACACATATCTTTAACTTTAACATCTATCATATACAATAAGTGATAATATAACACTCTTATATCTTACGTTCAATTAATTAACTAACCATACTATGACGATTAGCCCAAAAGTAACCAAATTATTGATCAGTCTATTAATTAAAAATTGGTACACATTTTTTTTTATATCGATTATACCATACTTTAGCTGTCTATGTCTAGATCCGTAACCAATTATCCTATAACTTGCTAACCACATTTTAACTTATTATCTAATTTGCTGATCGACTTATAACTGTCCTAAGTTACTATTCATTTGGTCAATTTTGTCCTTAATATGCAACTTCACATTTTACATTACCAGTTAACCATTTATATTATAATCTAATTTCAATAGGTTATAAAGTATGTAATTAACCCACTCACAGACATATCAGACAGATAAACATACTTACAGAATATTACTACAACAATACCAGTCTAAGCAAACCATCATAAACTAAAACCCAAACCATACTATTATAAGTTCATATACATGCCCAAAATACTTAACCATACTTTAATTCTTCCAAATTCAAATTCTTCAATGTAGCTCCCAAAATTTGTGAGGTATGCCTATGCTCCGCGTCCTAAGGTGTACCTACGCAGTCAAATGAAATTACGTGCTGAGCATTAAATATGCCCAGTGATGATTGCAATTCCAAATATTTCCACTAACTAAATTTCACATGCATAAAATAATATTAATGAACTTAATAAAATAAAATATTCAATATAATTCAATATTTAATTCATTTATCATATATACATGCATTAACATAATAAGTTACCATTAAATAACATAATTAAGGCATTTACACATTTAACACACATAAAAGACCATAATTACCATTTTGTCCCTAAATTTGGCAAAATTACAATTAGGTCCTTAAACTTCACTAAAATTACAATAATGCCACTGGTTTATTTTATTTCACCATTTTACCATTATTTAATATGCAAATTACGATTTTACACTCCAATTACCAATTTTATACCAAATGACATTTTAGTCCCGAAAAAGTGACCAATTTTTATATTTAGCCATTTAATTACCTTTTTACCCTTATTAACCTTTATTTACATATTTACGGATAAAATTACCGTTATGCCCTCAAACTTTTTCGGTAATTCCAATTATATCCCTTTTCCATACAAATATTAGTTTAATCACAATTTAACCTTTTTAAGCTTATTTTTACCATATTGCCCCCTGTATAAAACTGACAGACATTTATCATCGAGATAAACGAGAGGTGAACCCCAATAGATTTAATACAGAATAAAGGGACCCCGTGGGACCACCCCTATAATACATAAAATAAATATATATATAAATACAATATCGAGATAGAATAATACAGAATAGGACCGTCATTGACTTATAATAAGTGAGACGCCATGCTCACACCCGCGGTTACAAAGTCCCTATGGCTAGCCACTATATTCAAAACTAGACTTGACTACTAGAGTACTACAAAGGGCATTAATTTCCATTTTTCATATCTTTAAGTTACTAGTCATATTTTTCATGGAATTTCATCATACTATTCCATTCTTTTCCATACCATAAGATCATTAAACATGCAATTTTCATTCATATGCCATTACATGCCATCAAAACCCATTAATTCATCATGGTTCACATGGGTATACACATACATACCATTTAGCCAACATACAAATTTTTTCACCATTAATTCTTTTTATCACCTTTAACATTTATTTAGGTGATTTACATGTCACACAATATAGCCATGCCATTATTTCACATTAAAACACATCAAAATCATACCTTTACATGTGAAATCCATTCGGCCTAACATGTACATCATACATCATGTAACTTTTTCTCTCTCTAACACATACCATTATGTAGTTCACATGCCAAACATCATGCAGACACCATAAACATGCCATAAACATCATCAACACACATAGAAAACCCATGATATACCATTCAGCCTATATAGGAATTCATCATACCAATTTTGTTATCTTATATAAACCATTTATATCATCATTTTAACATTCCTAAGCA
The DNA here is from genome assembly GCA_947683425.1 of Excoecaria cochinchinensis. Lineage (NCBI taxonomy): Eukaryota > Viridiplantae > Streptophyta > Magnoliopsida > Malpighiales > Euphorbiaceae > Excoecaria > Excoecaria cochinchinensis. The sequence continues at coordinate 5,957,988 of CANTUQ010000080.1, read as the reverse complement.
TGAATATAAAGTTATTTTCAATTAATCATGCCTTTTTCACATACTTAGTTCATAAAAATAACCTAAAACACATCTTAAACCATGGAAATGAGTGGAGTTTGCAATCACAAACCTTAGAACCTTGCAAAACACCTCTCAATACTCCTTTTCTTTGCCTTTAAGTTGATTAGAAATTTCCTCACCTTGATGACCTAACCATGGTCAAACATAAAGATGAAGATCTCATCAATATCAAGCTTCCTTTCAACAAAAAAACTTCATAAACTTCTTATTCGCATCCTAAAGTACCCATAGGCACCCTTGAACTAAATTAAAAATACTTAAATCACTTACCTCAAAATCATACCTTAACTTTAAAGTCTTGATTTTTCCCACTTTCAAACCTTAAAATGGACTTCTAAGACCACAAATGGATTCTCGAGGAGCTGAAATATGTTAGAGAGGCTTGGATTTGGGGTGAGATGGAGAGAAATTGGAAGAAAAATGGAGGAAAAGTGGAAAAAAGCAATTCGGCCAAAGGGAGAGGGAGAGAAGGGTGGTGGCTGATGTAGAATTCTGGATAAATCCAGCAAAATGGGGGTATTTATATGAGGGAAATTGAATTGGACCAGGTCCAACCGAAGCGGTCGAACCGATTTGGGTTAATTTTCGATTTTTGGGTTATGTTTTACTATTTTAGGGTAACTGAGTGTTACAGAACTCATTTTCACTCCCAATCAATTCCATCATTTTTAAAATATCAAATCTAGCTTCCACAAAAAATTTTAGATCAATCGGAGTCCATTTGGGGCTCAGTCGCCTAAACCGGTCCGGTTCGATTCAGTTCGGTTCTGCCGTAAAATACAATTCTAATACTGTCAAAAAATTCTAAAAATCATTATGAGCCTTTACACTCCCCACAGTGACCCTTTTTATCCACTTCTACTATTTTTAAAATTTGGTCAAAATTCGGTCAAATTTCGGTTCAACCGAACCGAATTAGAAGCAAATTTCAGGCTGACTTTCGGGGACCTATGTGACCTTATTTTCGCACCAAATTTTATCACTAGACTCCCGATAGTCTATAGATCAATTGGACAAAATAAAATTTTTTTAGCATACAGCTGCTACAGTCAGCTATATTGCTACCCAATGGGTTACCCATCCTAGAATTGCTATGCCTCTACTACGCTTAACCTTTAAACTCCATTGAACTTAATATACTATAATCATCATATCATGCCAAAAACCAGACAACAGACTCTACAGAAAATACTGAATACTTTTAGGCTAACATATAGGCCATTACAACGCTCCCTTACCAATTAAAAATTTCGTCTTCGAAATTTACCTGTATTGAATAACTGGGGATACTGTGGTCTCATCGTCTCCTCGGGTTCCCACGTTACTTTTTCAATGCTGTGGTGATTCAAAAGAACTTTCACCAGTGGGTTTCCCTTGTTTATGAGTTGCTTCACTTCTCTAGCCAAAATCTTTAATGGGTATTCTTCATAGGTCATGTCTGGCTGAACTCAAATCTCTTCAAGCTTGATGATATGACTGGGGTCTGATCGATACCTTCTAAGCATGGAGATATGGAAGACATCATGAATCTTTTTTAACTCTTGTGGAAGCTTTAATCTGTAGGCTACTGGTCCAACCCGCTGAACAACCTCACATGGACCAATGAACCTTGGACTCAGCTTGCCTTTCTTTCCAAATCTCAGAATCTTTTTCCATGGAGAAACCTTCAGAAATACCTTGTCTCCCACTTGAAACTCTACCTCTTTTCTCTTTAAGTCTGCATAAGACTTCTATCGATCCATAACTTCCTTCAATTTGTCTTTAATCACTCGAACTTTCTCTTCAATTTCCCGAACTAAATCTGACCCCATAATTTTTGTCTCGCTGAGTTCTGACCAACAGAGGGGAGTTCTACACTTCCTATCATATAAAGCTTCATAAGGAGCCATCTTGATACTAGTCTGGTAACTGTTGTTGTAGGCAAACTCTGCTAATGGCAAATACTTTTCCCAACTGTTACCAAACTCAAGCACATAGTATCTCAGCGTATCCTCCAAAATCTAAATCACACGCTCAGATTGTCCATCGGTCTGAGGATGGAAAACGGTGCTGAAATGCAACCTTGTCCCCAATGCTTCTTGAAGTCTCTTACAAAACTGAGAAGTAAACCTCGGATATCGATCTAAAATGATGGATGATGGGACACCATGCAACCTCACAATCTCACTAATATACAATTCTTCTAGCTTAGATAGTCGATAATCCATTTTGATAGGTAAGAAATGAGCTGATTTAGTGAGTCGATCAACAATCACCCAAACCACATCATGTTGCTTCCTAGTAAGTGGAAACCCTGACACGAAATCCATGGTTACCTTGTCTCATTTCCATTCAGCTATCGAGATAAGTTGAAGCAAACCTAAAGGAACCTAATGCTCTACCTTAACCTGCTGACAAATCAGGCACTTGCTCACAAATTCTGTCACATCACACTTCATACCTGGCCACCAGTAAAGTATCTTCAGATCCTGATACATCTTATTACTACCAAGATGCATGGCAAAGCTACTATGATGAGCTTCTGACAAGATATTCCTTCTCAAATTAGCTTGGTCAGGAACACATAATCTCTGCTTATAGAAAAGACTGCCGCTTAAACCCAAGGAATAATCACTTACATTGTCATCTTTCACCTGTTTCATGATGGAAGACAACCGATCATCCTATTTCTGAGCATCTTTTACTTGCTGGAGGAAATCTGGCTTCACTTGCATTTCTGCTATCAAAGCTCCATCATCTGAAAAATCGAAACTGACATTCATAGCCTGTAAAGAAGGCATGAACTTCCTGCTAAGTGCATCGGCTACAATATTAGCTTTACCAGGATGATAGTCAATAAAACATTCATAATCCTTGTTTAGTTCAAGCCAACGCCTCTGTCTCAAATTAAACTCCTTCTGAGTAAGCAAGTATTTAAGACTTTTATAATATGTTTAAATATATCATTTTTCACCATAAAGGTAATGTTTCCAGATCTTCAATGCTAATACAATGGCTGCCAACTCAAGATCATGAGTAGGGTAATTCTTCTCATGAGTCTTAAACTGTCAGGAGGCATAAGCTATCATCTTGCCTTCCTGCATCAATACACAGCCCAAACCATTTCCGGAAGCATTACTGTAGACCACAAAGTCTTTACCTAGTTCAGGTTGCACTAATACTGGAGCTTCAGTCAACATGCACTTAAGCTTTTCAAAGCTTTCTTGACATTTATCTGACCAGGCAAACTTAAAATTTTTCTGTAACAATCGAGTCGGAGGAGCTACGATGGAAGAAAAACCTTTCACAAATCTTCTGTAGTAGCATGCCAACCCAAGGAAGCTTCTAACTTCGGTGACACTCCTGGGTGTCCTCCACTGTAAGATTGCTTCAACCTTTTTAGGATCAACCTTAATACCATCTGCTGACACTACATGTCCTAGGAATGACACTTAATTTAGCCAAAACTCACATTTACTAAAGTTGGCATACAACTGTTTATCTCTCAAAATCTGTAGAACAATCTTCAGATGCTCATCATGCTCCTTTGGAGTCTTCGAATACACCAAAATATCATAAATGAAGATTACCACAAATCGATCCAAGTAAGGATGGAAAATCCTATTCATCAAGTCCATAAAGGCAGCAGGAGCATTTGTCAATCCAAAAGGCATGTGTAGACACCGGGTCCCAAGTAGCCAAGATCAGGATTACCCAATGATGAAATTAAGTGTGCCGATCTATAAGCAAAAAGAATGAAGTTGGAAGTGACGATTTCCTAGTCGATTTGTTGTTCTAAAATTAAATAAAAATGTATTTCAAAAATATTTTTAAAGTATTTCAAAAATATTTTTAAAGTATTTTAAAAATTATTTTGTGATGAAAAAAGTGAGGTTTTAAATTATTATATTTTATAGGAAATTTAAAAAAAAAAAAAATTTCAGCGAGTGTTGGGCTGCGGCAGCGCTGGGCGCACGCCGCAGCACCTGGCGCGGAGCGCCCAGCGCTCGCACGCGGCATGCTCGCACGCGCTGACGGGCTGCCCGTCGCGCACGCCTGCGCGCGGGCAGGCCGTCGGGCGCACCGACGGGACGCCCCGCGCCCCTGTTCGTCCGTTTTGCCTATTTTGGCCTTTTTGGCCATAAATTCTTCATTTTAAATGTTTTTTAACTCATTTTTTTTGCAAAATTTAATTCAAAAAGCCTTCTATCTTCCAACCCAATAAATTCAATGTTTTTTTTGTAGTTATGGTAATTAAATTAATTTAATTTCTTAATTAGAAAATCTGAATTTTAAGGGGAATAAAAAGAGTTTTTTGGAGAGAATTGAGGGGGATTTTCTTTGGAAAAAATATTTTTCTTCTTCTTTCTTCTTTCAAGCACAAATTCTCTCAATTTCTAAAAAAATTTCCAGCAATTTTTAAGGCAAAAAATAACCATTTTTGTTCTTGAGAATTTTCTTATTTTCAATTGACAATTTTTGCTTTGAGACAAATAAATTAATTATTTGTTTTTGAGTAAAATTCACTTTCAATATTTTATTTTCTAATTTTATTCCAACAATACAAGACAAGGAATTGGATCTTACCTTCTTTTCATCAAGATAAATTTCGAGGGTAAACATTCTTGGCTCAATTTCTTAGTTTAATTTTTAATTTGATTTTTTTTTATTTCTAATTAACTAGTTAACATGTAAATTCTTTTAGTCTTATTATTTTCTTCTTATTTCTTGTTTTTTTTTTTACTTTTTATTTGATTAGTTAACATGTAAATTCTCTTAGAACTATTTTATTATTTTTATTATTTTTATTCAATTGTTCATATAATTTTTATTTAATTGTTCATGTATTCATGTTGTTCATATTGTTCATCTTCTTTTATCATTATTATTATTATTATTATTATTATTATTATTATTATTATTATTATTATTATTATTATTATTATTATGTTTGATTGTTCATATTCTTTGTTATTATTGTGTTATTATTATTATTGTAGTTATTATCATCATTAGTATTATTATTATTATCCTTATTCTTGTTTAATTTTATTATTACTATTATTAATATGTTTTATGCATGCTGATTTTTATTATTTCTTTTGCTTTTTATGCATGATTGGATGTTATCGATGTTATTTTGTGTTTTTATGCATGTTAAATTCTATTATCATTATTCTATTTTTTTTATGCATGTTAAATTTTATTAACACTATTTTATGTTTTTTATGCATGTTGATTTTGTTAATTTGTTAAATTGCATATTTTTATTATGTCATTTTAATTGGCTTGTCATATATGATGCAATTTTGTTTGCCTTAATTTAATTATTTTCAAGTTATATGTTTAATTATTTTTATACTAACTTCATTTTATTTGTTTTTCTTTATTTTTCAATACTTATTTTTTCTTATATGAGTTTTTACCAAGTGGGAGGCCATGGAGATTTGAAGATCCACTTGGGAGTTGTTTATTATTTTTGTTGCTTTTTATTATTTTGGATTAATTTATTATTATGTAATTTGTAATAATAAATTTATTTTCATGCACGTTAATAAGAAAATCACAAAAATATTCTATTAAACTAAATTGGGTTTTATTTAATAAAAATGGGACCAATGTCTTAGATTTATCATTCAAAATAAACTATCACTTTAAAATTATTTTCTTAAATTATGCATGAGAGGACCAACGTTCTCATTCTTAATAAATAGCCCGATTTATTTATGATTTGCATTTTATTTATAAATGGGGGTTGTATTCCGCCCCTAGTTTATTGTAATTATTTTGCTTTCATTTACTTTATTTATCGCTTTTATTATATGATTGATATGCGTTTAATTAAATTGCATTAAAATTGAATGAGAAAAGGGATGAAACGCTAAATTCAAAGCTCAATTATAAATTTAATCAAGGTATAAATAAATGGGAAGTCCCGAACTTTCTCTGGTCTTTGGGCTCAAAGAGGCGAGAGGTTTACCCTCCAAGACATCTCTTGTGTCACAAGACTTGGCGTTAATCCTAAGCTCCTTAAGGCGAGAGGTTCACCCTCCAAGACCCCTTTGGTTGGCCCAAAATGGATACTGAGCGCAGTCTTAGGCTCTCTGAGGTGAGAGAAACTTTTCCAATGTTTTATTGGGTGGCAAGTCCATGAAATCTCTTTGTTTGCCCAAAATAGACGCACTTGTAAATACCTTACAAGTTTTATGAACCTTTCCTGATAGCCCTAAAGCGGGCTTTCGGGGGCCCACGGGGTTCAGCGGCGTGTCACAGTGGCGACTCCGCTGGGGACATATGAGATTTCCCTTCGAAAGTACCTTGGCTAAAATTTACAATTGAGTTTTAATTTGAAAATTTCATCTCTTTTTGAAATTGCATTGCATCCATGCTAGAGCCTTAGATTATGCTAGTTTGGTCCCTATTTTAAACCCCGGTGCGTTCCTGAAGCACGATCCTATTTTCACTCAATTTAGGAAAGTGTTAAGGATAATCACCAGCCCAAGCCTCGTACCATCAAGGTATATCAAATGGTGACCCGATCGGTCATTATGCTCGTAATGAGCTAGACCCGTTGCAGGAACCATGCTTGGGTAGCCCTAAAGTATCACTGCCTTTGACCAAAGCTCATGTAATGGCAATAGTTACTTCCACTAGGTGAAATGTACCGTAATACCGTGCTTGCTACCTGGGCCATCATATATTGAACAAAATCAGTTAAATTAAATGGTTTTCATCAAAGGCTTTCATGCCCCGATGGGCCCATCTTAGTTTAATTGAGGTGTTTAAATACATAATGGCTAAACACTCATACGTTTGTACATTAAATAAGAGCTGTTATGCTGTCGATTTTCCACCGTGCACCATACGCGTCCGATGGGTTCCCTGTTAACCCTTGGATAAAGCCCACCTAGGAAAGAGACTATGCTACCTCGTGTGTGGGAGAGATAAGGTTGGAAGGATCTGTCTGCTTGCATGTGTTTGTCTATGTTGCATCAGCACGACCATGCATCGCATTTCAATCATACATCATCCTAACGAGATGTATTTGTTTCAGCCATCATAGATTCACTCGGGTGGTTTAGGGGTCCTGACGGTCGGTTGAGAAGGATTCCACTCTTGGGGTTACCAAAGCTAGTGCCGTATCGGAGCACAGATTCTCTTTCAGATAGTAGTGAGACTTTCTCTTCAGAATCATTAAGTATGTCTAATCCAACCAGTAGGTCTGATGCAACCAGGGCTATGATTACCGAGGAAGTGGGGAGAAAAATGGAAGAGTTTGAGGCTAGAATGATGGCCATGATGGGCAATCTTGCCACTACCATAGCTGGGCAACAAGTTGCTACTGCTCCTATTAGGGTGCCAAATGAACAAGGGCCTATTAGAGAGGATCCCCCTGCTATAGTTGACCCACCTGCGGTTGAGCAAAGAGCACCAGCACCTGTTAAGCGTAGAGAAGGCCCGAGATCTGAGGTTGACCTCTGGAAAGATGAGCAAGAGGAACAGATGGTAGCAAAGGGAAAGTCACCCAAGCTGGAGGAAGCAATGTGGAGAAAGATGGAGGAGAATTTTGAGGCTATAATAAGGATGATGACGGTAGGAAGGGGAATGAACCCGGAGGATCGTGAATTGGATGGGGATGATCTGGTCCCCCAGAACTTCAAGATGCCTGATATCCCAAAATTTGACGGCACCTCTGATCCTGCTGCACATATCAAGCAGTATTCATCGGTCATGAAGGGGACAACTTTAACAAGGAAGCAGAAGATATAGTACTTTTGCTTGAGTCTTACAAGGGTTGCCAATGACTGGTACCATGGGCTGGACAGGAGGTCCAAAGAAGACTGGGACTTATTGACTGAAGAGTTCCTAAAGAAATACGATTGCAGTACCCGCATGAAGGCCACAATGAAGGATCTAGAGTTGTTACAACAGAAGGCTGGGGAGTCTTTCCATGAATACCTCACTCGGTGGAGGAACCGGGTTATGGAGATGAAGCGCAAACCCAATACACCCAATCAGATCCGGTTATTCATTCGGAATGCCAGCCCATATCTGAGAGATGGACTGAAAATGAAGGGGCTGAAAGATTGGGAGTCCTTGAAGGACATTGCTATAGAGGCAGAAGGAGAATATATGGCCAGAAGGGCAAGCAGTGAGGCTTATACCAAGAAGGGCTACAATAGTCAAGGTGCAACCAAGTAAGCTAGTTCCAGCGGTGGTAATAGAAGTGGGAAGACAGCTGAGGTGTCGGCAACAGGAATGAATCAGAGGTACTTCTTGAATTTGGGTAGGCCTTTGTCATGGGTACTGAAGAGGTTAATGAAGGAGGGGAAGCTACAACCCCTGCCACCTAGGCCAGCTAGGACCCAAGGGGAACCAGTGCATAAAGAGAACGAGTACTGTGCCTTTTACCAACATACGGGTCATCTGACAGACAATTGCTTCAGGCTGAGGCACCAGATTCAGGATCTGATCGATAGTAAGCAGATCACTGATCCTGAAAAGAGAAAGAGCAAGAAGAAGTCTAATTTCAATGCTGTGCCACCGCCTGTCTTCATGATTGGGTCGAGCCTACCTGAATGGTATGTATTATAGGATTTATATGGCAATGAATACGTCGCTATCACTCGCCCTGAGGCAAGTGAAGAAGGGATTCCCGTGGCGGCGATAGACTGTTGGTCCACTAGTGAGAGTGGAGACGAAGACGAAGATGAGAAGGATGGAGAGTTCACGGATCCGTGGGATTCGGAGGAGGATGAGAGAGTTGGAGCTGTAACAAGAAGTGGGAGAGTGGTCCCCGAAGTTGAGAAGCAGCAGGACACAGTGCAAGCACCTGTGGAGAAGGAGCCGGAAGAAAATTCCATAATAAAGCAGCTGAAAAAGACCTCAGCTCAGATATCTATTTGGGACCTTCTAAGGCAGTCCCCTTCTCATAGACAAAAGTTAGTCGAGGCATTGAGTGAGTCCACTGTAGCCACTACAATTTCTCCATCCGAGCTGCTAGATCTCGTCAAGGGGGGATCAGGGGAAAGACTGGTGTTTTCTGATGCAGATCTGCCAGCTGAAGGCCGCAATCACAATCGACCACTGTACATCAAGGCTCAAATTAACGGCAAGCACACCGCTTGTGTTATGGTTGATGATGGGTCATCCATAAATGTTTGCCCCCTAGTGGCACTTCTGGCTTTTGGGCTGGACGAGAGTATGTTGAGTAAGTCTGATCTGACCATCACAGCCTACGATAATTCTCGAAGACATGCATCGGGAACATTCAAAGCTCTAGTTAGGACTGGGCTTGTTGAGATGGAGGCAGAGTTTGTGGTCTTGCCTATCCCAGCAAATTTCTCAGCTCTGCTTGGAAGGCCGTGGTTCCATAAATTGGGAGGAGTGCCGTCCACCCTACATCAAATGGTAAAGATACCTCATGAAGGGGAGGCGGTGACTATTAAAGCAAGAGAGAACCAAGTGTCTACCTTAGGGATCTCTAATCAGCCATTTAGTGGCTTTCACGTATTAGTGATTGGTGAGGAGCAGGGCTTGGCAGGTAGCCCTCAGGTGATGAGTATGATGAAGAAGATGCACTTCCTCCCAAGGGCCGGATTGGGTAAAAATTCGCAGGGGTTGCAATATGCCATCACAACGCAAGGCCAGAAAGATCGAAAGGGTATGGGTTACAAAGGAGGACATGGCAGGAAAAAAGTGTCAGAGAAGATTCCCCATATTTCAGAGAGTTTTGTTCCCTCATCTTCGGTCTGTGCTTATACTGGAGAAGAAGAGCCTCAGTGGGTGGATGGAAAGATCATTCTGGGGTTTGAAATTTTTAATGATGTCTTCGACTGGGATGTTAGAGTTATCAAGTCCACAGAGAACTTCTGGGATAAGGAGATCATGACTCAGTGTAGTGTCTGGGACAGGGATGAGCCTGAGGAGATTGTCACTGATAAGCTGTTAGCTACCAGGTTAAAGGGGAAGGAAAAGATGGTAGAGCTAGAGCTAGAGATTGAAGATTTGGAGATCTCATCGGAGGTAGTTAAAAAGCCTCCACCAAGCCAAGAAGTTAAAGCCCAGTCAGCTGCAGCATCGTCATCGACAGAAGATGAAGGCAGTAGTTATTTAGATAGTTTTTTTATGCTAGAACTTTTTAATGACAATGTTAATGTTTCTGATTACATTAATGAGATGAATAACTTTGCTTACTTGTGTGATGTTTCTGATGATTTCATTTCTCATGATCATAAACATGATGCATTCATTTTTGACATTAACTCAACTAGCATGACTGCATTTAATCTCGGAACTTTGGAGAATCCAAAGAAAATTTTGATAGCATCAGACATAACTCGTGAGGAGAGGCTAAAATTTGAGAGAATATTAAAAAAATGTGAAAAAGTCTTTGCCTGGACCTACGAGGATATGCCGGGGATTGATCGAGATGTGGCTGAACATGCCATTCCAACTTACCCAAAAAGTAAACCGGTTAAGCAAAAGCTCAGAAGACTTAGGCCAGAATGGGCTCAGAAGGTGAAAGAGGAGATCCATAAGTAGATTGAGGCTAAGTTTCTACTGGAGGTTAAATACCCGACGTGGCTGGCTAATGTGGTTCCTGTGGCTAAAAAGGATGGAAAAGTTTGAGTATGTGTGGACTATCGGGACCTGACCAAAGCCTGCCCGAAAGATGATTTTCCTCTGCCTCATATTGATGTGCTGGTAGATAGTGCCACTGCTTGCATGATGTACAGTTTCGTAGATGGGTATGCAGGGTACAATCAAATCCTTAATAAGATAGTGGATCGGATTAAGACAGCCTTCATCACCGAATGGGGTACTTTTGCTTACCGGGTTATGCCTTTCGGACTAAAGAACACTGGAGCGACCTATCAGAGGATGGCCACCAGAGTTCTCAATGATTTGATCCACAAGGAAGTGGAGGTGTATGTTGATGACATGATGATCAAGTCAGCTACCAGAGAAAGTCACTTCGAGGCTCTAGAAAAGTTCTCTCAAAGGATTAATAAGTATGATCTACGCCTCAATCCCAAGAAGTGCATTTTTGGAGTTACCTCGAGTAAGCTGTTAGGCCATGTGGTAAGCCAGAGGGGAATTGAAGTAGATCCCGACAAGGTCAGGGCCATCAGAGAGATGCCAGTGCCTCAGAAAGAGAAAGAGGTTAGAAGTTTCCTAGGAAAGCTTCAGTACATCAGCCGGTTTATTGCCAAGCTGGCTTCAGTATGTGAGCCCATCTTCAAACTTCTTAGGAAGAATCAGCCGGTGGTGTGGAATAATGATTGTCAATTGGCTTTTGATACTATTAAGGATTATCTCCTGAATTCTCCAGTTTTAAGACCACCACGGCATGCCAAGCCACTAATCTTGTATCTGGCTATAGAAGATAATTCAGTGGGTGCCATGTTGGCCCAGGAGGATGATTTTGGGGTAGAGTTTGCTGTCTACTATCTTAGCAAGAAATTCTTGACATATGAAGCCAAATATGTGGAAGTGGAAAAGATTTGCTTAGCAGTTATTTGGGCTTCTAAGAAGTTGCGGCACTACTTTCATTCCTTCAGTGTACAAGCGGTTGCTAAGCATAACCCGCTTAGGTACCTTCAGGAAGCGGCCTCTCTGCTGGGAAAGATGGGAAGGTGGTTACTACTATTGCAGGAGTTTAATATCGAATACATCACCAGGAAAACCATTAAAGGAAGAGCTGTAGCTGAGTTCTTGGCTGAGCATCCTATTGAAGGAGACCAATTCGAATACAATTTCCCAGATGAAGATGTCATGGCCATAGCAGTACAAGGGTGCAATTTTTCTTTGATGGGCCAGTTAACAGTAAAGGGGCAAGAGCAGGGATCATTCTTATGACCCTGGATGGTGAAAAGCTGCCATTAGCCAAAAAGTTGAGGTACAAGGTGACCAATAATGAAGCAGAATATGAAGCTTGCATCTTCGGATTGGAAGCATTGCTGGCTCTGGGGGCAAAGACCGCAGAAGTCTTCGGAGATTCTTCATTAGTAATTCATCAGATCAGAGGGGAATGGTCAGTTAAGGAAGAGAGGTTGTTACCTTACGTGAAGCACTTGAGAATGTTGAGCAGCAAGTTTGAGACTTGCACTTTTCACTTCACCCTCAGGGACGAAAATCAATTGGCTGATGCTCTAGCGACACTAGTGTCCATGTGGGATAATCTAACAGGGGTTACTATGAAACCCGTGCTAATCTCTAGCTCGGAAAAGCCTTGCTTTGAAGCTGAGCAGGTGATGGATGTTGGGGCCACTGATGGAAACCCTTGGTACTACGACATTTAGAATTATTTGGAACGGTCAGTTTTTCCAGAGGAAGCCACCGAGAAAGACCAAAGGATGATTCGAAAGTTGTTCACTCAGTTCATCAGTGTAAATGGCACTTTGTATAAGAGACAAGTCGATGGCATCCAGTTAAGATGTTTGGCGGAGAAAGAAGCTGAAAAGGTTATGGAAGAGGTTCATGCCGGAGTCTGCGGAGCTCACATGAATGGCTTAGCCTTAGCGAAGATGATCATGTGCCAAGGATTCTATTAGCTCACAATGGATACGGATTGTTCAAAATATGTGAAGCAATGCCAGTCATGCCAGCAATACGCTAATTTAAGGCATGTCCCAGTTTAAGAGCTGCATAATTTGACATCTCCATGGCCATTTGTAGCTTGGGGGATAGATATCATAGGCGAGATACGTCCTACAGCATCTAATGGGCACAGGTTCATCGTAGTCGCCATTGATTATTTCACTAAGTGGGTCGAAGCTGAATCTTTCAAGAAGATTGATGCTAGGGATATGGTAAGTTCATCGAGCGAAATTTGATATGCAGATATGGCCTCCCACACCATATTGTATCTGATAATGGGGTGCAATTCTTAGCAGAAACTAAATAAATGCTTCAGAAGTATGGAATCCAGCATCATAAGTCTTCTCCTTACCGTCCTCAAGCTAACGGTGCGGTTGAAGCGACGAACAAGAATGTGAAAAGAATATTGGCCAATATGGTTCAGAGCTATAAAGATTGGGCGAAAAAGCTGCCTTTTGCACTCTGGGGTTATAGAACCACAGTCAGAACCTCTACGGGGACAACACCGTTCTCCCTGGTATATGGAACCGAAGCAGTTCTGCCGGTTGAAATTGAGCTAAAATCCTTAAGGGTAGTCATAGAAGCCGAGATTCCAGAGACAGAATGGGCACAACAACGATTATTGCAGTTGAATCTGTTGGATGAAAATAGGTTGAGAGCCTATTATCACAATCAGGTTTATTAGAAAAGACTAGCTCGGTCCTTTGGCAAGAAGGTACGAAAGCACCCATTGAAAGAAGGGGATTTGGTCTTTAAGATGATGAGGCCGGGAGTGCCAGACATACGAGAAAAATTCAGGCCAACCTGGGAAGGTCCGTTCATTGTGAAAAAGTTGCTAACAAAGGGAGCAGCAATCTTGGCAGACAGCGATGGGAATGAGTTTAAAGACCCGGTCAATGTCGATAGATTAAAAAGGTTCCATGGCTAAAGACCAAAGAAAAAAAAATGAAAAGAAGAGAATAAATGCCCCGCAGGTTGAAAATCGAAAAAAGGCGGCCTTACTAAAATTGGGCGCCCTGTCAGGGTGAAAACCGAAAAAAGGCATCATGGGCAAAAATTAAGGGCTGAGAGAAAATATTCAATCGAGAAAACCCAAGAGGGCCGATTGATAACAGGAGTTTGATGCTTACAAGATCTATTCCGAGATTAGGTGTAGTCTTGTGCTTTTGAATTCTTGTTAAATAAGGATCATGTATGATGAAATCATATAGAAATGTACTCAATTTTGCAATGAATAAAAGAATGTAGTTTACATTTTCATTGTTCTTTTAGTTCTGTCTTAAAAAGAAACTTATCATCTATTTATCTAATGACTATTGCCTACTCATTCTATCTGAAGATATCTAAGTAAATGTGTGCTGATCACCCGTAAGGAAATAATAGCCTTCTCTTGCAGTTAAAAAAAAAGATAAAAAATCTTGAAAAAAAAAGAAAAAAAAGAGGCCATTAGAGATGAAAACCGTAACTGACTCTCTAAGCAAAAGTTAGGCCAGAGGGCAGGGTGAAAACCTGGAGACAGGCAGTCTGCCTTACAAAAAAAAATATATATATATATGGAAAAAATAAAATGCCGCTGGTTTGGGTTGGGTCCATCCCAGGCAAAAGTTAGGCAAAGGGTTATGTGAAAATCTCCAAAGGGACGCATTTCCCACTAAGAAAAGCTAGTGTGAAAATCCACAAGGGACGCACTACCTTTAAAATAATGACTTTCAATGCCTGGAGTAATAAGGCGGCATGCTTCGGATGATCTTCTTTTCAGCTAGATAAGGCATAATTCAGGACATGAGTCAGAATCCTGGGCATATGATCATCGACCGGGGGGCAAAGATGCACTGGATGTCTCTTTCAGAAAACTTGTTGGGGACGGAATCCCTAAGGCCAAGATGACAATCCTATTGATTCCGGGGGTATGGTGGAGCAACCGAGCTATATCCTCAGCACACCCTGGGCCACCTAGGGCATGGTCTATACATTCTTGCAAGCATTCGTATCTCATATCATACACACACATGTTCTTGTACGTATTTTTGTGCACATAATTTTACAGGAAATATCTAAAAGAAGACAGTCACCATTCGAAGATGGAATCCTGCACTTTTAGTAGTCTTGTCAGCGACTCGGTGCAGTGCACTTTTGGTAGTCTGTAGTAGACTCGATGCAGCTCAGAAGAGCAAGTTTTGCGTTTCATAGTCTTGTCAGCGACTCGACGCATCATAATCAGAAGAAGGATTAGTGCACTTTTGGTAGCTTTGATAGTGGCTCGGTGTAGTTCTTTCGTGCACTTTTGGTAGTCTTGGTAGTGACTCGGTGCATCTCTCTTGTGCGTTTTTAGTAGCCTTGTCAGTGGCTCGGCGCATCACCGTCTTAGGATGGAACCCTGCACGTTTAGTAGTCTTGTCAGCGACTCCGTGCAGCGCACTTTTTGTAGCCTTGTTAGCGGCTCGGTGCGTTTTTTCGTTCTGTGCTTTTAGTAGTCTTGTCAGTGGCTCGGCGCATCGCTATCTACGGATAGCACCTGTACGTTTAGTAGTCTTGTCAGCGACTCCGTGCAGCGCACTTTTAGTAGTCTTGTCAGCGGCTCGGTGCAATTTATCTTTCGCGTTTTGTAGTCTTGGTAGCGACTCGGCGCATCGCCGTCTTAGGATGGTTCCTTGGCACTTTGTAGTCTTGTCAGCGACACAGTGCAACTCATAGCTCAAATCACAGCACTGTTCCCGAGGGAGCAGCGGGAAAGAGGCAGCCTCAGGTACGCGCTTCTTTCCTTTTCCTGAATTTTGGCTCACCTAGGCATCCACACACTAGCCTCCCCAAAATTGGGGGCAACTGTAGACACCGGGTCCCGAGTAGCCAAGATCAGGATTACCCAATGATGAAATTAAGTGTGCCGATCTATAGGCAAAAAGAATGAAGTTGGAAGTGACGATTTCCTAGTCGATTTGTTGTTCTAAAATTAAATAAAAATGTATTTCAAAAATATTTTTAAAGTATTTTAAAAATTATTTTGTGATGAAAAAAGTGAGTTTTTAAATTATTATATTTTATAGGAAATTTAAAAAAAAAAAATATTTCCGCGAGTGTCGGGCTGCGGCAGCGCTAGGCGCGCAGGGCGAGCTCGCCTGCACGCTGGGCGGTGCGGAGCGCCCAGCGCCGCGCGCGGGGCATGCTCGCGCGCGTGGCGCGGGGGCAGGCCGTCGGGCGCACCGACGGGGCGCCCCGCGCCTTTGTTCGTCCGTTTTGCCTATTTTAGCCTTTTTGGCCATAAATTCTTCATTTTAAATGCTTTTTAACTCATTTTTTTTTGCAAAATTTAATTCAAAAAGCCTTCTATCTTCCAACCCAATAAATTTAGTGGTTTTTTTATAGTTATGGGAATTAAATTAATTTAATTTCTTAATTAGAAAATCTGAATTTTAAGGGGAATAAAAAGAGTTTTTTAGGGAGAATTGAGAGGGATTTTCTTTGGAAAATATTTTTCTTCTTCTTTCTTCTTTCAAGCACAAATTCTCTCAATTTCTAAGAAAATTTCCAGCAATTTTTAAGGCAAAAAATAACCATTTTTGTTCTTGAGAATTTTCTTATTTTCAATTGACAATTTTTGTTTTGAGACAAATAAATAAATTATTTGTTCTTGAGTAAAATTCACTTTCAATATTTTATTTTCAAATTTTATTCCAACAATACAAGACAAGGAATTGGATCTTACCTTCTTTTCATCAAGATAAATTTTGAGGATAAACATTCTTGGCTCAATTTCTTAGTTTAATTTTTAATTTGATTTTTTTTTTAATTTCTAATTAACTAGTTAACATGTAAATTCTTTTAGTCTTATTATTTTCTTCTTATTTCTTGTTTTTTTTTTCACTTTTTATTTGATTAGTTAACATGTAAATTCTCTTAGAACTATTTTATTATTTTTATTCAATTGTTCATATAATTTTTATTTAATTGTTCATGCGTTCATGTTGTTCATATTGTTCATTTTCTTTGATCATCATCATCATCATCATCATCATCATCATCATTATTATTATTATTATTATTATTATTATTATTATTATTATTATGTTTTATTATTCATATTATTTGTTATTATTGTGTTATTATTATTATTGTAGTTATTATCATCATTAGTATTATTATTATGATCCTTATTCTTGTTTAATTTTATTATTACTATTATTAATATGTTTTATGCATGCTGATTTTTATTATTTCTTTTGCTTTTTATGCATGATTGGATGTTATTGATGTTATTTTGTGTTTTTATGCATGTTAAATTCTATTATCATTATTCTATGTTTTTTATGCATGTTAAATTTTATTAACAATATTTTATGTTTTTTATGCATGTTGATTTTGTTAATTTGTTAAATTGCATATTTTTATTATGTCATTTTAATTGGCTTGTCATATATGATGCAATTTTGTTTGCCTTAATTTAATTATTTTCAAGTTATATGTTTAATTATTTTTATACTAACTTCATTTTATTTGTTTTTCTTTTATTTTTCAATACTTATTTTTTCTTATGTGAGTTTTTACCAAGTGGGAGGCCATGGAGATTTGAAGATCCACTTAGGAGTTGTTTATTATTTTTGTTGTTTTTTATTATTTTGGATTAATTTATTATTATGTAATTTGTAATAATAAATTTATTTTCATGCACGTTAATAAGAAAATCACAAAAATATTTCTATTAAACTAAATTGGGTTTTATTTAATAAAAATGGGACCAATGTCTTAGATTTATCATTCAAAATAAATTATCACTTTAAAATTGTTTTCTTAAATTATGCATGAGAGGACCAACGTTCTCATTCTTAATAAATAGCCCGATTTATTTATGATTTGCATTTTATTTACAAATGCGGGTTGTACTCCGCCCCTAGTTTTATTATAATTTATTTTGCTTTCATTTACTTTATTTATCGCTTTTATTATATGATTGATATGCGTTTAATTAAATTGTATTAAAATTGAATGAGAAAAGGGATGAAACGCTAAATTCAAAGCTCAATTATAAATTTAATCAAGGTATGAATAAATGGGAAGTCCCGAACTTTCTCTGGTCTTTGGGCTCAAAGAGGCGAGAGGTTTACCCTCCAAGACACCTCTTGTGTCACAAGACTTGGCGTTAATCCTAGGCTCCTTGGGGCGAGAGGTTCACCCTCTAAGACCCCTTTGGTTGGCCCAAAATGGATACTTAGCGCAGTCTTAGGCTCTCTGAGGCGAGAGAAACTTTCTCAATGTTTTATTGGGTGGCGACTACATGAAATCTCCTTGTTTGCCCAAAATAGACGCACTTGTAAATACCTTACAAGTTTTATGAACCTCTCCTGATCACCCTAAAGCGGGCTTTCGGGGGCCTACGGGGTTCGGCGCGCGTCACAACATGACCATGAATTCATAATGACCATACCTAGTATGGAAAGCTGTCTTAGGCACATCCGCTTCTTTAATCTTCAACTAGTAATAGCCAAATGTCAAATCAATCTTTGAAAACATCTCAACATCCTTCAATTAATTGAACAAATCATCGATCTGAGGCAACAAATATTTATTTTTTACGGTTACCTTATTCAACTGCCTATAGTCAATGCACAACCGGAGTGATCCATCCTTCTTTTTCACAAAGAGGACTGGTGCTCCCCAAGGTGAAACACTCGGTCTAATGAAGCCATTATCGAGCAACTCTTGCAACTGAATTTTCAATTCTCTAAGTTCTGAAGGTGCCATTCTATAAGGAGCAATAGAGATAGGTATATTACCAGGTAGTAGATCAATAGCAAACTCTATCTCCCTATCTGTTGGCAACCCTGGAAGTTCTTCAGGGAAAACATCTTGAAACTCCCAAACAGTAGGCACATCTGACACTTAAAGTCCTTCATTTCTAGCCTCCATGGCATAGCACAAGTAGGCGACACAACCCTTTCTAATGAGCCTCTTAGGTGAAGTAGCTAAAATCACATCAGAAAGGAAATCTGTTCTCTCACCCATAATAACTATCTTCTAGTCATCTGAAGTCTTAAGAGTCACTCTCTTTCTCTTATAGTCATTAGTGGCATGATGAGTAGATAGCCAGTCCATACCCAGAATAATATCAAACTCTCGAAAGGGGAGATCAATCAAATCAGTCGAGAACACAAAACCCTGGGCACTAACAGGACAATCTCTAGATACCTTATTTACCACCACACTATGCCCCAAAGGATTACTCACTAAGATATCCTAGGCTAACTAATAATCATACAATCCCTTATCTCGTGCAATATCAGTACTAATGTAGGAGTGTGTGGAATCAGGATCAATCAAAGCATAAACTGAATGAGAAAATAAGAAGAATTTACCAATTATGACATCGGGTGCATCCTCCTTCTCACGGGCTCTGATTGCATAGGTGTGTCCAGTGGCACGGCCCAGAGGTGGCTGAACTGGTGGGCCTGAAGCTGACTGTGGAGGAGCTGCTCCCTTACCACGTCCTCTCTGTGGGGCTAATCCAGCACTTGGAGCTGGTGACACTGCTGTGGATGGCTGGGACTCAGGACAATCCTTGATCTGATGTTCCTTTGACCCACATCTGAAATAAGCTCTAGTCAGTAGTCTACACTCACCAAGGTGGAACTTACTGCAATGATTACATTGTGGTGTTGTACTACGGCCTCTGCCCCTAGGTGCACTGCCTACAGAAGTGGCTGGGGCACTGCTGCCTGCCGAATTCCTCTGAGTGGTAGCAGGTGCTGCTGGTGCTCGACTCTGTGACTGAGGAGGCCCTCTGGACTTCTTACCCTGACTGGCTGCACTGGAAGACTGACTTGGTTTTCTTTTATGTCTAAAATGGGACTGTCTGTCGGCCTTATTTGCCATAATAGTCTCCACTTTGATAGTTGCCTCAACTAAGGATCTCATATCTGTGTGCCTTTGAGAACCCAACATCAATCTAATGTTATTATGCAGACCTCTCTCAAATCTGTGGCATAATTTTTGCTCTGTCATGGACTCATCCTCCAAATAAGCACTGAGGCGCTCAAATTATCGCTCATACTCAGCAACTGACTTATTCCCCTGCCTAAGCCTCCAGAAGGCATATTGCATAGAAGATTATACTCTGAGCTGTTATATTTCTTTTCAAACTGTGACAGGAAAAACTCCCAAGTGATTTGAGCAGCCGAAGTGTGCTTGCATACTGCACTCCACTGTGTATAAGCAGGTCCTTACAGCAAGGCTACTGCTACCTGCAACATCTCATTAGGCTAACTCTGAGTAGTCTCAAAAATTCTCTTTAACTTAAATAACCATTCCTCTGCCTGCACCGGAGTCAAAGGATCTCGATTGTAGAAATCTTTAGCACTCAGTTTTTTATCTGTTCTAAAATCGGCCACCTTTTTGAGGAAGCTGGATGATCCTAAGGCTGCACTGGCTAAGCTTGCGTCCGATGGAAGAATTCCGCCATCATAGTCATAAAATTAGGCTGATGCGGAGGGGGAGGTGCAATTGGCGGAGTAGCCTGCTGCAACGGCGACCCCGATGGACCAATACTAACTAATACTACACTCTCAACATCACTATCATGTCGACCTTCATCCGAAGGCATACTCACAATCTAACACAAGGAGCAAGCATACATTAGCCTCACAAAATTATATTGTCCAAAAATTAATTGGCATGTACATGTACTTATCCTAATCCTATTGACCCACTCCGATCTTAGAATCGCCTAAACCGGAGCTCTGATACCAATAAAATTGTAACGCTCTTATACCTTAGTTCAATTAATTAACTAACCATACTATGACGATTAGCCCAAAAGTAACCAGATTATTAATCAGTCTATTAATTAAAAACCGGTACACATTTTTTTTATATCGATTATACCATACTTTAGCTGTCTATGTCTAGATCCGTAACCAATTATCCTATAATTTACTAACCACATTTTATCTTATTATCTAATTTGCCGATCGACTCATAACTGTCCTACGTTACTATTCATTTGGTCAATTTTTCCCTTAACATGCAACTTCACATTTTACATTACCAGTTAACCATTTATATTAATCTAATTTCTATAGGTTATAAAGTATGCCATTAACCCACTCACAGACATATTAGACAGATAACATACTTACAGAATATTACTACACCAATACCAGTCTAAACAGACCATCATAAACTAATACCCAAACCATACTATTATAAGTTCATATACATGCCCAAAATACTTAACCATACTTTAATTCTTCTAAATTAAATTCTTCAATGTAGCTCCCAAAATTTGTGACATATGCCTATGCTCCACGTCCTAAAGAGTACCTACACGCAGTCAAATGAGACTACGTGCTGAGCATTAAATATGTCAAGTGGTGATTGCAATTCCAAATATTTCCACTAACTAAATTTTACGTGCATAAAATAATATTCATGAACTTAATAAAATAAAATATTCAATATAATTCAATATTTAATTCATTTACCATATATGCATGCATTAACATAATAAGTTACCATTAAATAACATAATTAAGGCATTTACACATTTAACACACATAAAAGACCATAATTACTATTTTGTCCCTAAATTTGGCAAAATTATAATTAGGTCCTTAAACTTCACTAAAATTAGAACAATGCCACTAGTTCATTTTATTTCACCATTTTACCATTATTTAACATGCAAATTACGATTTTACCCTCCAATTACCAATTTCATACATAATTACATTTTAGTCCCCAAAAAGTGACCAATTTTTATATTTAGCCATTTAATTACCTTTTTACCCTTATTAACCTTTATTTACATATTTACGGAAAAAATTACCGTTATGCCCTCAAACTTTTTCAGTAATTCCAATTATGTCCCTTTTCCATACAAATATTATTTTAATCACAATTTAACCTTTTCAAGCTTATTTTTACCATATTGCCCCCTATATAAAACTGGCAGATATCTATGATCGGGATAAACGAGACGTGAACCCCAATAGGTTCAATACAGAATAAAGGGACCGCGTGGGACCACCCCTATAATACATAAAATAAAAATACATATAAATACAATATCGAGACAGAATAATACAGAATAGGACCGTTATTGGCCTATAATAAGTGAGACGCCATGCTCACACCCGCGATTACAGAGTCCCTATGGCTAGCCACTATATCCAGAACTAGACTTGACTACCAGAGTACTACAAAGGGCATTAATTTCCATTTTTCATATCTTTAAGTTACTAGTCATATTTTTCATGGAATTTCATCATATTATTCCATTCTTTTCCAAACCATAAGATCATTAAATATGCAATTTTCATTCATATGCCATTACATGCCATCAAAACCCATTAATTCATCATGTTTCACATGGGTATACACATACATACCATTCTGCCAATATACAAATTTTTTCACCATTAATTCTTTTTATTACCTTTAAAATTTATTTAGGTGATTTACCTTTAATATTTATTTAGGTGATTTACATGTCACACAATATAGCCATGCCATTATTTCACATTAAAACACATCAAAATCATACCTTTACATGTGAAATCCATTCGGCCTAACATGTACATCATACATCATTCAACTTTTTCTCTCTCTAACACATACCATTATGTAGTTCACATGCCAAACATCATGCATACACCATAAACATCATCAACACACATAGAAAACCCATGATATACCATTCGGCCTACATAGGAATTCATCATACCAATTTTTTTTTTATCTCATTTTCCTAAGCATGAATATCAAGTTATTTTCAATTAATCATGCCTTTTTCACATACTTAGTTCATAAAAATAACCTAAAACACATCTTAAACCATGAAAATGAGTGGAGTTTGCAATCATAAACCTTATATCATTGCAAAACACCTCTCAATACTCCTATTCTTTGCCTTTAGCTTGATTAGAAACTTCCTCACCTTGATGACCTAACCATGGTCAAACATAAAGATGAAGATCTCATCAATATCAAGCTTCCTTTCAACATAAAAAACTTCATAAACATCTTATTTGCATCCTAAAGTACCCATAAGCACCCTTGAACCAAATTAATAACACTTAAATCACTTACCTCAAAATCATACCTTAACTTTAATATCTTGATTTTTTCCATTTTCAAACCTTCAAATGGACTTCTAAGATAACCAATGGATTCTAGAGGAGCTGAAATATGTTATGGAGGCTTGAATTTGGGGTGAGATGGAGAGAAATTAGAAGAAAAATGGAGGAAAAGTGGAAGAAAGCAATTCGGCCAAAGGGAGAGGGAGAGAAGGGTGGTGGCTGATGGATAATTATAGATAAATCCAGCAAAATGGGGGTATTTATATGAGGGAAATGGAATTGGACCAGGTCCAACCGAAGCGATCGAATTGATTTGGGTTAATTTTCGATTTTCGGTTTATTTTTCACTGTTTTAGGGTAATTGAGTGTTACTGAACTCATTTTCACTCCCAATTAATTCCATCATTCCTAAAATATCAAATGTAGCCTCCATACAAAATTTTAGCTCAATTGGAGACCATTTGGGGCCCGGTTCACCTAAATCGGTCTGGTTTGATTCAGTTCGGTTCTGCCGTAAAATACAATTCTAATGCTGTCAAAAAATTTTAAAAATCATTATGAGCCTTTACACTCCCCACAGTGACCCTTTTTTATCAACTTCTACTATTTTTAAAAATTTGGTCAAATTTCGGTTCAACCGAACCGAACTAGAGGCAAATTTCATACTGACTTTCGGGGACTTATTTGACCTCATTTTCGCACCAAATTTTATCACTAGACTCTTGATAGTCTACAGATCGATTCGACGGAATAATATTTTTTTAGCATACAGCTGCTACAGTCAGCTATACTGCTACCTAATAGGTTACCCATCCTAGAATTGCTATGCCTCCAGCACGCTTAACCTTTAAACTCCATTGAACTTAATATACTAGAATCATCATATCATGCCAAAAACCAGACAACAGACTCTACAAAAAATACTGAATACTTTTAGGATAACATACAGGCCATTACAGATAACCTATCACAACATCTTACATACATTCATATACATGTACATTCATATACATATAGCAGATAATAGCTCTACTTATTCATTCACAAGTATACAATACTATAGCCTGAATTCACCTTGACAGTGGATACAGGTGCACTAGATACTGATGAGCAGTACTAAACACTAAAGACCAGAGCCCCAAACACTAGATACTGAAAAGTACCAAACCTTAGATACCCGTCGGTGCCAACTTTAGACCCAAACAGGACCATACTAGTAGCTGCAAACTCTAACCCTTTATAAGCATGCTTATCTATCTACTATTATGAATCCTTCAGGCTTAACATATAAACTCTATTCACTATACTATGTACTTTACATTTATTCACTTATCACCCCATACCACTATACATCCAATTAACATCACATATTAACTATGCAAACCATGTACCCATATACATATTCATTTGTCCAACATGCCAGAACAATATCTATTTATCATGTTCATGATCATCCTACATGTACATATAATATACACAAATATCTCATATTCATATTGCTCATTAACCATACTAGAACTCATCAAACATTTCATACATTCTCTCATTTAAATATACTTTATCTTCCTTATGCATAGTCATAAATAGTACAATGCAATACTACACACATAAAGGTACAAATAACTTACATTTGAAACATTAAGCTATGTTGCGCTCATGACCATTGTCGCGATCACGATAGAACACAAAATACACTGCGGTCACGGCAGATATCGCGCTCTCGACAAGACACGGCACAACAAACTTTGCCAACGGAGCACTCTGTCGTGCTTGTGACCCTTGTTGCGCTCGCGACAAAGCCTGAACTAAGAGTTCAAACTCCCAACTTCACATACCACTCTTCATACACAACACTATATCCACATGCATGACTTCTAACATTATACACACACACCAAATCCAGCCATAAAGGCCTTCAAAACAAGTAATCACATGCATATAACTTTTTCATACATAACTTGTAACAAACATATAATCAACATGCAACTCATCAATATAAACGTACATACAACTTTAACACTAAAAGAACTATAAACTCTTTCACAGCCATATTATTCCTCACTCTACTCAACATGCATGAAATAACAAGTTAAGCAAAACAATTCCAAACATGCATCTATTAACAATTAATAATAACTATCCCAAATAAATCAAATATATATTTATCAAGGAAAACAATTAGAATCCCAAACCTCTAAAGCAGCTTGAACAACTTTCCTCCCTCAAATCTTATCTTTTCTCTTATCCATAATTTCCTTGCACAACGCAACAATATACACACTCTTAATCTAATAACCAAACCAACTCATAATCACAACTAAAATCAAAGAAGAAGAAGAAGACAACTATTACTTCTAAACCACACTTACATTCACAATCTCTCACTAAACCTCTTCAAACCAATCCAAGCTCATATCCTTAGGGGATCAAATGTAGGAGAAGAAGAATAAGAAAATGAAGAAAGAAGAAGCAAGAAGAACCAAGAGAGAGAAGGCAGGATTGAGGAAACCGGACCAAATGCACAAAATGAGACAGATTTTGCCTTAAAAGCCCCTTATATATGCATGTGGCTGCTTATGCCACACCCCATAAGTGGCTTAATTGGAAATTGGAAATTTTAATTGGACATTTAAGGGCAATTGGGTAATTTTCTAGTGAGTGAGGATTTATATTGCAAGGAAATAAAAGATTTAAATGGCAGATTTTAGTTTGGTGAGAAAAAGGTAATTGTCAAGGACTTATTAGTAATTTTGTTGGATCAAATTGTAAAAGAGGATTAAGTGGATTGTGAAGCCGTGCATGTGTGCCAAGTGGAGAGTGAGTGTGTGTGTACGTGGGTGAGAGAAAAGAAAGGGGTCTGAATGTTTTTAGTTTCTGGAAACTAAACACATGAGGTTTTCTCTCTTTTGCTCTCTCTCACGTTAGCCATCTCTTCCCTCTCCATTTTCTGTTCTTTTTCCCATTTGCATGTGTGTGTGTTCATCTATTTTGAGAGCTTTGGGTTTTAAGCTTTGAAGTGCAGAAGGTGAGTTTGGTTCTCCATCTTCTCTGTTTAAAGATTGTTCATTGCTGTTTCCTTGGATTTATACTGGGTTTAATTGTTGGTTTATGTAATCTGTTGAAGAGAAGAAGAAAGATAAAGGGAAAGAGAAGGTGGTGGACTAAGAGTACAGTGGGCATTTTTGGGACTTCATACAGGTTTGGGAGTGTCTGTCCTTTATTGTGTTTTGATTCTGTTTGCTATTTTGATATGGAAGTGGTTTCTGTGTGTTTGTATATTAAAATGCATGAAATATGTATTGTGTATACATTATTTAGGTAGAGAAATAAAGATTATGAGGGTGCAAATGAGATGTTTATACATGTATATGAATGTGAAATTCTGGGTTGTCGCTTTCTCTCTGTTTATTTACTGTGATTACATGATAATGTGAATACTGTGAGTAAAATTGCTGTAATTGTGCCCAGAGGACTTAAAGGTACGTATTAGCATGATTTTTGCATGAAAAATGGATTTAGATAAATTGGAATTTGAGTTTTGAGTTATACTCTGTTTTTACGATTTCTTTCTGGTTTTTATGTTTTCTGAATTTTGAGAAGTTTGAGGAAGATGAAGGATTGTGAGAGGAAGATCACGTGACGTGATGGAGCATCACGCCGTGACCTCCCTCCTTGGGAAGTCACGTGGCGTGATGAAGCATCACGCCGTGACCTTCCTTCCTTTGGGAAGTCGCGACGTGATGGAGCATCACGCCTCGCGACCTCTCGCTGGTCTCCTGCGTGTCACGGGACGAGATCTCGCGATCTCCCTTTCCCCTCTCAGGCGTCACGAGACGTGACTGGTGGTCACGCCGTGATCG
This sequence comes from Excoecaria cochinchinensis, assembly GCA_947683425.1. Lineage (NCBI taxonomy): Eukaryota > Viridiplantae > Streptophyta > Magnoliopsida > Malpighiales > Euphorbiaceae > Excoecaria > Excoecaria cochinchinensis. The sequence goes on along the minus strand of CANTUQ010000080.1, from coordinate 5,931,416 downwards.
CCTGCTCTTCTGCCTGGCGCTCGCGTGAAGCTGTGTCACGAGACACCACTGCCTGGGTGACTCGTGACCAGCCTTCCCCTGCTGCCCTGTTTTCTTAAAAGCAAAGTTTAACTTCTGTTTTCAAGGGTTTTTACACTATATGACAAATAATTAGTTTTTAAAATCTGATTTGTGGTTAATAAATGTTTAATTATGAGATTGCTATACATGATTAATAATTACTGTACATGATTTACTAATTTATAATTTACATGAACAATAATTATTTCAATGTGAATTATTTGTACTCCTGCCTTTAATAATTGATATTGGATATATTTAAATGTTTCTGATTTTGATCTAGACACATGTATACGTGAAATATGTATTTGCATTTAGTTGTATTTAATATTGATATTGGTGCTTGAATTATGAGTTGAGTTTTAAGCCTGAATAGTCTTAGTAGTGGATAAGTAAGCGCTTACTTAGGTCAGTGTGTGTGTGCAGCTGCTATATGATAAAACGCTATAAGTGGGTCCGTTAGGATCCTTGTTTCGACCATGTTTGGTCTATATGGATTTAAATGCGAGACTTCGGTCTCTATATGAAAAATACATGTTTGAGACTCATGTCTCTATATGCTTGGGATACTGTGTCCTATCAGTATCTAATTGACCGCATCCACTTCTAGAGAATATTTTCAGACTGGTCAGGCTATATGTTTAAATGTGTTGCATATGTTGAAATGCATTATTGACATGATTATAAGTATATGATGTATATGAGTTCTTGCATAACTTTATTTTTTGCACCTTGAATCTATATACTTAGAATGATGAGAACTACGAATTGTATACTTAATTGCTGGTATTGTATATTTATTTATGCATGTCAAGTAAAGAATTTGGAGATATGTTTACATGTAACTTTGATGCCTTTGCTTTTGAATTATTAGATTATTATTGTATAAATATTGTATATGCATATTGTGCGTTTGTTTTGTTCCTCCCCACTAAGCGTTATCGCTTAGCACGGGCTCTTTTCCCGTGCAGGTGGCGAGTGCAGTTCAGAGTCGGATATCTGCAGGTCGGCCACTAGGAGTCTTTTGATGAAGTTATTTTTGAAGTCTTCCGCTGTAAATTTTTGTATATGGCTTGTGTATAGCAAAGTAAATTTTTGTAAAGGAACAAATATTATTTTTTTTGTATATGTATTTGCTTATGAGCCTCTTTTTGTAAAACAATATTGATATATGTTACATGTAAAAAGGAATTACTATTAAATGATTAAAAGTTTCTTTACATCTCATTGGTTTTTGTTTATACATGTGTATATGGATTCGTTTATATGTGTTTGTCCGCGTGACACTCCGGTATCCTTCCAACGGGGATGGCGGGGTGTTACAGCTTAGGTGGCATTTTCAGCTTTTACCACTAAGCAACCCCTCATGCCACTTGTCCACTTCTAGCCATATGTCCAACTCAATGCAAACTTCCCACTAAATCCTTGGCAAACTCCACTTAAGTCCCTTAATTACATTCTTCCTTACAAATACTTTTAATTCCTTTCAATTTCTCCCTTACTTGTACCATAACTCATACTTACGCAATCACTCTTGTACCCTTACTATGCAATTAACACTATAATCCTTCTAGGGTACAATTCGAGCCATTACAGTTTTGAAGTCTTCTAGTTAGGTTCTTTTGTATTGTATAGAAATGTTCCTATTTTTCTATAACAAGTATATGTAAATTTTGTACTTAAAAGATGTAAACTCTAATTAGTTAATGATAACTTCTTGATAATTATGGTTATTAAGGTTTTCTTTCTAGCATGTATGTTTAAAGTTTTATAAGTAAGTTTATGTGTTGCGTAGTGCTCCCTTGTCCTCCCAAGGGGCATTGGGGTGTTACAAGTTGTGGTATCAGAGCATAGGTTTAGGCGGTTCTGGATTATAGGACTTACAGTGAATAAAAATTGATTTGAGTCTATTTAGAGTGTGGCTATAATGCAGATGTTGTTTGCTTTATTTTGTAGAGTGATAATGGAGTCAGATCCTAGTGAAGATATAGGTGAGACTACCGAAAGTGTTAACCCAATTCATGCTAATCCGTATGTACCTGAACCTCCATCAGCAAGGAACCCACCCCTAGTTACAGAAAACCCAGTGTTAGTGCAAGGACTAATGCAGATGATAGATAGGTTGATTGCCCCTAAGGCACCTTCGAATGTGATTAGGAAAAGAGGAGCTGAGGAATTTAGAGGGACTTCTGTAGATGAGTCAGAGATAGCCGAGTTTTGGATAGCGAAGAAGGAAAGATTATTACGAGAGATAAACTGTCCACAATAGCAGCGAGTGGCATGTGCTGTGTCTTTATTGCAAGGTCCAGCATATGATCGGTGGAGTTGGTATTAAAAAATCCCCAAAGACCTGCCAATCTGACTTGGGAATTCTTTGTACGAAAGTTTTAAGGGATATATGTTACTAAGGCCTACAGAGAGGCAAAATGGAGGAAATTTGGGAGTCTCAAGCAAGGAAGCTTGAGTGTGGCTGATTATGAGAAAGAATTCAGTCGCCTTAGTAAGTATGTACCGGATGCCCTAATGATCGAAGAGTTTAAGTGTCGGCAATTCGAGGAGGGTTTGAATGAGATAATCAAGGGATTTATAGCTGCAATGACTTCTTTGCAATCGGTAAGCTATTATCAGGTAGTGTTAGCTACATTGAAGGTAGAAAAGTCAGAGATAGTTCAAAGAAGACTTGGTTCTAGTAAAAGAGGTTGTGAGACTAAAGATAGTCAAGGTATGTTTAGTGCATCACTAAGAGCATTGGGCCATGAGAAGTCGAGTAAGAAGACACCAGTTACTAAAGTTGGAGTTCCAGCTCCATCCAGTAAGGGAAGTTTACCGATAGCATGTGAGCATTGTGAAGTATGTCGGAAGCTCACCGGAGCTTGCTTCAAATGTGGTGGTTCTGACTATTTGGTAGCAAAGTGCCCTCAAGCTCAAGAGAATATGACCATGCAATCAAGAAGGGATAGTATACCGAACCCTGGGAGTGAAAGAAGAGGAAGAGTAAGAAGTGGAACTGGTCAAGCCGGACAGCGATTGGGTGTTGTTTTAGAAATGGTAGAAGGACCTGGTGTGCCTACTGGTAGAGTATATTGTATGACCTTAAAAGAGGGTATGAAAGACTAAGATGTTTTGCCTGGTATGTTGCTTAATGTGATTGTTTATGTTTGATTGAATTAGTGTCTTGCATGATATTTTGTATGGTTAGAGTCATAGTATTGATTAGAGATAATTTCACGGACGAAATTTCTTAAGTAGGGGAGAGTTGTAACAGCCTGAAATTGACCCTAGGAGTATTGAGCATGATTAGAGTAATTAAGTGAGTTTAATTTAAGGTTTATAGTAATTGGACTAAATTGTAATTAAAAGTTTAGGGACTTAATTGTATGAAATAAAATAGTTTAGTGACTAATTGATAATTTATATGATTAGTGTTAAGTGAAATTAATTAAGTTAAAGCTAGATTAATTAATCTTAATTACGAGTTAGTGGAAGCCAAGTAACATTGTAGGAAGTTGCCACCTAGCATTGGATAGTTTATGGCATGACACCTTGCAATCACATGCATATAAATGGATTTGTGAGAGGCTGAATTTGGACTTTGCTCTTCTTTTGGTTCAGTCTCTCTCTATTCTGCCTTGTCTCTCTTCTTCTTCATGCCTTCTTCATTTTTCTTGTGTCTTCATCCATTTGTTTGGTCTTCTAAGGCTTGAGTTAGTGTGTTGAAGAGATTAAGTGATAGGATAAAAAGGTAAGCTTGGGTTTAGTTTCTTGCTTGTTCATGATTTGAATTTCAATTTATAGTTTTAATTTTTAGTGTTGCATGTGTGTATATGTTGGTTTGTAAGTTAGAGAATCAAGTAGAAGAGCTAAGGGTAAAGATAAGGTCACTTAGCTTGTGAAAGTTGACGGAGTACTTCAAGAGGTTTGGGATTCTATTTGTACTTTATGTAAATTTGCATGTGTGAATTATTTGGGGAAAACTTGGAATATGAAGGGTTCAATGGCTCGTCTAATGACTGGAGTGTAATTGGAATAATATGTTGTGTTGATGAGGCCTTATTGCCAATTAAATTGTGCTATGTTTGATTGTGTGCATGATGTTACGCTATTACATAGTTATGGTTATTGATATGCTAATTGTATGTAATTTACGAGGCATGTAGTTATGGTTATTGATATGCTAATAGTATGTAATTTACGAGGTGTGTGTGTATTGAGTAGTCTATGTGTAGATGTTGTGGTTTAGAGTAGTAATTAGTTAGAAGTCATGTATGTGGATAATTGGTAAAGGAGTTTGAAGGAGGGATGTGAAGTTGGGATTTAGAGGCAAGATTTGTATTCTGTTGCGAGCGCGATAATGGTCGTAGGCACAATAGAGTACTCCGTGGGATGAGTTTTGCTAGATTGTGTTCTCACGTGAGCGAGGGGATAGCGCGATCGCGACAGAAGTGAATTGCTTGTTCTGTCTCGAGCGTGACAGAAGGTATTGTTGGGATAAATCGTGAGCGCGATAGTACTCAGTTGATTTATATGTGTTAAATTGTCTTATTTTGGTGTACTATAAGTAGTTAGCCTATGAATGTCTATGCACATGGTATTGATAAATGTATATTTACATGTGAATAATGATGTTTTACTGTTGAAAGTTGATTCATATAGTAATGATGATTGTATGTATATACATGAACTTTAAGTGAGATAATTGATCTATAGCCTGTAATCAAGTCGTGGATAGATAAGCATGCTTATAAGGGTTAGTGTTCGTAGCTGCTAGTAATGGTACCTAATCAGTATCTAGTGTTTTGAGATTTATACATCTCTAGTGTTAATATCGTTTTCTTCAATAATTTAGTGATCGGTACTCGAGTGGTATCTAGTGTACGCATTATCCACTACTGTATTGGTTCAAGCTATACTATGTGGTTATTGCATTGATTGATTATAGTAGCGTGTTATATGTTATACTTGTCATGATTTAATGCCATCTCTGGTAACATTGTATGTTAGTGACTTAATGATATAAAGTATGGAATAATGAATATTTGTTTATCAATAAATTATAGTGTATGTTGCTATAGTATGTTAATGCATAATTTATTTGTATTAGACTATTGCATGTTTATATCCCTACTGAGTCATAGCTCAGCACAGGTGTTTACCTCCCGTGTAGGTTTGTAGCTTGGAGTTTGGGTTTTAAGTGGAACACCTGCTGGCCACTAGACGGAGTTTTGAAGTCTTCTAGTTAGGTTCTTTTGTATTGTATATAAATGTTCCTATTTTTGTATAACAAGTATATGTAAATTTTGTACTTAAAAGATGTAAACTCTAATTAGTTAATGATAACTTCTTGATAAGTATGGTTATTAAGGTTTTCTTTTTAGCATGTTGTAGACACCGGGTCCTGAGGCAGCTTAGACCAAAATTACCCAATGACGAAAATGATGCCTATTCACGGGCAAGAGGACAAATGGAAGTGATGGTTTACTCGAAAATGCTTTTCATTTTTTTTAAAAAAAAGGAAAAAAAAGAAGATGGATTGGGGGTTTGCTAGGGGGCCTGTGGGGTGAGGCCCATCTCACGTTGGTGAGATGCAGCCTCACCACATGAGGCCCATTTCACAGGTGGGATAAAATTCTCACCTGCCTCACGTGCCTCATGCTTCAGCACGTCCCTTCTCCTATTTTTCGTGGGGATTTGGTTTGAAAAGCATGGATTATGGAAAGATTGGTGAAAAAACAAACTAATATGTTTGAGACATTAAAGGAGGAGTTGAAAAACAAAAGCCAGGAGAATGATTTGAGAGAGCTGAACTGAAAAGAGAGAAAACATAGAGAGAAAAGCTTGGAGAGGAAGAAAGGAACGGAAAAGAAAGAAAGAAAAAACATTCTGAGATTTGTTTTGAGAAAAAAAGAAACAAGTTCTTAACGTTTGAAACGTCCATCGTTTTGGTTCTATTTTTTTCATCACAGTGATTTTCGTTAAATAGTTTTGGAGTCTCTGTTTTAACCACCATTTCAAGAAGAGCAAAGAAGAAAACCAAAAATCTTTCCTTTGCAGATCAAAGATCAATATCTTAGGGTAAATACTGAATAGCCATCTCTCTATTCCTTTTCTTTCTTCCTTCTTCTTTTCTTTTTATTTCTTTTCTTCGTTTTTCTATGCTAGTTAACTTTGTTCATTATACATATTGTATATCTATTTCTTATTTGATCTTATTAACTTGTTTATCGCATGTTTGTTGCTGTTATGATTCATTAAGCATGTTCATTGCTTTATTATGCATGTTTTGATCGCATGATGTTGTATCTGTTGGTCTGTTATTGTCACACCCCAAAATGGCCCTGGTCGGAATGTGCATGCTAAGTCGGGATCGGAAGGGTATTTTGGTAATTTATGTTTGAGCAATTTGGAGTGTTAAGGACCTAATTGAAAAGATAATTAAGTTTGTTAAGAAAAGAAATGTGTAAGTGGGTAAAGTGTAATTTGTCTAAGGACTAAAGAGCATTAAGACAAGATATTTATTAAGGAAAGGTTTGGGTGCATATGAGGGTATGGTACTTTGATTTGGAATGTTGAGTGGAGTTTGGGGTCCAATTGGATGTTGCCAAGTGGATTGTTGGGTAGGCATTGAAAGAAGAAAAGAAGAAAAGTAAGTGAGTGAGAGAGGAAAACACAGATTTGCAACCCGATCTCCCCTCTCACGCCTACTCCTCTTCTTCTCTTCTCCTTTCTTTGTTTCTCCTTTCTCTCACGTTTGGTTTGGGTTGTGTTTGGCTTGGATTGTCCTTTGCTTGAAGAGGTAAGTTGGATTTAAGTTCTGTTCTTCTTCTTCTTCTCTTCCTCCTGGTTTTGGTTGAGTTAGGGTTTTGAAGTAACTGTGGATTTTGTTTGTGCAAGCTTGGGATTGTAAGAAAGAGCATAGTAAAGGCAAGGAAAAGAGAGAGGTTTGATTTTGAAGCTGGAAGCCTGATTTTGGATCGTGATTTTTGAGGTTTGGGAGCTCTGTTTACTGCATTTGGATTTCTTAATGTTTTTGCCCTAAATCTCACTTAGGATGTTTATGTGTTTGCATTTCTGGAAATTGATGTGGTTTAGAATGTATACATGCATGATTAAGTGAGTAAATGTGTTAGTAATGCATGACAGGTATTGATTTGGAAGTTCTGAGTTTGTGTTTTGAATCTACTGTAACTTTAGGGTTTATGTTCTTAAATGGATTAAATGTGTTTATGCATGGTTTTGATTGTTTTAATTGATGGATTAAGCTGGTTTTATGTCAAATTGATGTTTGGAAGACCGATTGAAAGGTAAGATGAGTTTGGTGGTGTTTTGAATGAGATTGAAAATGAATTTATCGAGTTCTTGGAGTTCTGGGTAACTGGGAATGGAAAATCGCGTCTCTGTAGAATTTCCGGTTCCAGTTTCCATTTCCAGTTCTGTGAGAGGCGAGTCACGTCGCGTGACTTAGAGTCACGGCGTGACTCATGTGAAGGGCAGCGTGACTCCCAGTTACGAAGCGTGACTCTTCTCTCTATGAGAGGAAAGTCACGTCTCGTGACTTAGGGTCACGACGTGACCCTTGTGTTTGGCGAAGCGTGACTCCAGTCGCGAAGCGTGACTCCTCTCTCTGTGAGAGGGAAGTCACGTCTCGTGACTTAGAGTCACGGCGTGACTCTGGTAAGGGCAAGGCGTGACTCCTCTCTCTGTGAGAGGGAAGTCACGTCCCGTGACATAGAGTCACGGCGTGACTCTTATGAAGCCAGGCGTGACAAAGAGTCACGTCCCGTGACTCTCTAGCAGGTCACGAGACGTGACACTAGGTCACGCCGTGACCCTCCTGTGAGGTCAGTCATGAGTCATGACTTGTGACCGACCCCTCTTCAGCTCCTTTTTCCGATTTCGCCCAGTTTTAACTAAAATGAATTTCCTATTTCTTCTGTATGGGTCTTCACTGCTGTATAATTTATGTCTTACTGTTATATGCTCCTGTATAGCTTTTCTGTTTTGATTTGTTCCCCCGTGACCAGTTTATTATTAAATGACTTTTAAATGCTTTTATGGCTTTTTCCTCTATTGTATGCTATCTCATTTTTGCTCATCTGATTGGTTAGCCTATTTCAGTTATGATTAGCAATATGTTATGCATGTCTTTGATTGAATTCCTCTCTAAGAATAATCTGCCATGCTTAGAAATATATATAGTATCATTTCATGATCTAGATTATGCGTTTTTGATCATTAGCATAATATGACCTCACATGTGTTTCTAACACGCTTTAATTTGGTGAGTATTGCTAAAATGTGATTAAGGGAATTATTGCATGCTCTTGAATATGCCTTGTATGAGCGTTGATTGATGTTATGCTTTAGCCTTTGAACTCAATGTGTTATGTTTAAATGTAATTTGGACTATGCATGACTTATACTTAGTATCCTCACCTAAACGCATGTTTAGGATTATGTTTTGATAATCATTGGCATGGTAGTGCTTCTTTACCTGATTCTTGGCATGCTTTAGAACAGTGTTTAAATGTTAAGTATATTGACTGTCTTATGTTTTGCAATGGGAATGTATGAGATATGACCAACCTTATGAGCATATTTATATGTCTATTGTACTCTGATTTATGCATGATGTATATATATATATATATATATATATATAATTATGCATTATGCGATTCGAAGTGTGAATTGTTTTATGCATGACTTGCGAGAGTCAGTCTAGTGGATAGTTAGGCATGCCTAATAGAGTCTTTCAGTAGCTGCAGCGCCCTTTGAACGTATTGGACCCTGATCAGGTCCCCCGTATGGTTCCTCGCGAACCCCCCCTCAGTACAGATACTCGTGGTCCTTTTTAATGAATTTGGATCGGGTTAAGATCCCCCATCAGTAAAATGCTTTTGTGATAAATAAAATGGTTTTCAACTTGTACCCGTAAGGTACTAATCAGTTCAGTACACTCGTTATCCACTATTGTGAGTAACGCACCGCAGCTCTGTCTGTTCCGTCCTCCTCTGAGCGTAATCGGAGTCGAGTCTGTACTGTGCGGGCTCGGTCGTTACAATAAAAGGCGCCTTTTATTGTAACGGTCCGGTTTTTATACCCTCCCCGGAACATATCCCGTCGGGAGATCCCTGCGTACAGAGATGTCCCGAGCCGCTACTCACAGAACTTTACACCCCCCTCGTGCGATTTTGCCTTTCGTGGGATTCGAACCAAGGACCTGGGGATAAGTCCTTTAATTCTTAGAATCCCACTACCATTAGGCTATTAGCCTAATGGTAGTGGGATTCTAAGAATTAAAGGACTTATCCCCAGGTCCTTGGTTCGAATCCCACGAAAGGCAAAATCGCACGAGGGGGGTGTAAAGTTCTGTGAGTAGCGGCTCGGGACATCTCTGTACGCAGGGATCTCCCGACGGGATATGTTCCGGGGAGGGTATAAAAACCGGACCGTTACAATTATTAATCCTTTGTTCGTCTCTATTTTGTTATTCATCTGATCGTATTTTTGTTTTGTCCGAGTCGTGATCTAGTTTTGTTGAGTTTGTGACCTCCCGATCGGATTGTATCTTTGGTTTCTCGATCGGATTATCCCTCTGTTCTTTTTTCTTTTCCCGGTCTTTCATAACTTACGCGTTTCCCCGATCGGACTGCACTACCCATGCAATGAGTGCACGAGTAGTGCACGCATTGCACGACTCGTGCAATACACGCACGAGTCGTGCATGCCCGATCTCTTCCTCCTACAGCTTTTCGTTTCCTTATTTTGTCCAAGTTCACGTGTCATGCGCCCCGTTCGCCTATTCAGATGAGTCGCGCTCCCCTTCTCCCTGCTTGGGCCTTCACGACTCGTGCATTCCATGCACGAGTCGTGAAGATTGTGCACGAGTCGTGCACTTTCTTGCTTCCTCTTCGTTTGTTTCGTCTTCTCTTTTTTGGTTCATCTAAGTGTCCGTAGGTAAATGCGTGTGAGGTAATATAATTTCGTCTTATTTTCCTTGTATATTGCTGTTTCAATTCACTTGTTTTTGCCTAATTAATTTCTATTAGTAATTATTAATGCCATTGTTGGTTGTTAATTCATTTGTATGCCTGTTTGTTGTGGTTGGATCTTGTTGGTTTTTAACTTTTTGTTTTAAAATCAATGTTTTTCCTATGGAATGGTGAGTTTTTTCTTGACAGAGCAAAAATACAGTCGTGTTTTGCAGGAAACATAGCTGTGTTCCTGCACTGCCCGGCAATCTATTAAGGAAACACAGCTGTGTTTTGTAGCTGTGTTTTCTTAACTGTCCGTTCTTTTGTTTTCCTTCATTTTCTGCATGCTGCTTTTGCTTCTTTTATTTTTTTTTTATCTCTTTTTACTGCAATTGTTTTATGTTTAATTATTTCTATTTAATTAAGTGTTTATATTTGATTAGTTTAACTGATTATTATTTGATTGATCTATTAATCATTTATTTTATTCAATTAATTTATTTGTTCATTAATTGTTTAATTTACTTTATTAACATTTTATTTATTTTGTTTTGTTGTCTCAAAATTATTTATCTTCACGAGTTACATTTCTGCTCGGGTCGGAGGATTGGAGATAAAGGACCTTTGATTTTAGGGTTTGCATTTTAAATTCCGTATTTTCTTTTATTCTATTATTTTTATGTGTTGTATGTAAAATGTATTCTTTTTATTATCCGTATTATAAAAAATCACATTTTTTTTAATAACTAATAACTTGGGACTTTTCTTAATAAATTGGACCAATGTCCTATTTTAGCCAATGAAATCTCACTTTCAAATGGAGAACTAAATTTTCATAAAATGTGATCACTCATTCCGGTTTTCTCAATCAATACCCCAAAAAAATAGTTCTCTAATTCTTTAAGTTAAAAGGAACCAATGTTCCTAAAATGTAATGAATGACCCGATTTATGTATGACGCACTTTTAATTATTTATTTTGAATGTGTTTATTTATTTTTTTTGGGCCCTTGTAATTAATTTTTGGAGCAAGTTTTATTATGCTTTCTTATATTTATTTTGGGGGATTGTTCTGTCCCATTTTTTTGTTCTGTAATTTATTTTTGGGGGATTGTTCTGTCACAATTTTCATTCGTAATTTATTTATTTACTTATTGCTGTATTTATCGCTTTCAATATGCTTGCAAATGCGCTTTAAATTCAATGCACAATCGCTTGAGATGACAAATGGAATTTTGATTTCCTAAAAACTCATTTATAGACTTAAGTCATTAATAAAAGTGAATTTCCGAACACCATCTCTGGTTTATACTAATAGAGTTTAGAGACCTTTTCCAATTTCTTGTAAATTGGGTGCCGACTCTAAAATACCTCAAAGGTGCCTAAAGGTTTTATGAGTCTAAATGATCCTTTCCAATGTTCAATTGGGAAGGAGGCATCCAAGATGACTCATGATGCCAAAGATCAAAAAGACGCAAACAAATCCCTCGAGCCCTAAAAGCGGGCTTAGCGAGGGCCTTTGCTAGGTTTGGCATACGTCACACATGTGTGTTTAAAGTTTTATAAGTAAGTTTATGTGTTGCGTAGCGCTCCCTTGTCCTCCAAAGGGGCATTGGGGTGTTACAATGAGGGTATCATTAGAGCATTAGACATTATCTGAAGATGTGGGTATTGATATGGCCGTGCCACAATAAACGTTACATAGAGTGTCAATAGTGCTCTTAAAGGTGTTTGTATGATGCCTATTACCACGATCATTGATCATGTTTTTGGTCAGTTGGTAAAATTTTACGATCATATGAAGGGGTTATATATGACTAAAATGGCTAAATGATTACGGTTCATGCCAAAATATGTTGAAGTTATGACCAAGTGTGCTATAAAGGCATAAGGATATATGGCGGTTGACTATGACAATCGGTACAAATTATTCAAGGTAATAGCATGCAGTGCACTAGAGGACAACACCAAAGTGAACATTTATATATTGAGTCTGGATAAGCATGAATCTGAGTGTGGTAAGTTTTAAGGAACAAAAATGCCTTGTTCACATGCCATTGTAGCATGCATGCACAAGCATCTTTATATGTTCACATATATTGATAAGTGTTTTAGCATTATGAAGGCACTTAAATGCTATAAAGGGAAATTCCGATCGATGGCATAAAAAGCATAATGGTTTGAGTATTATGGTTCTAAATTTATAACTGATTTGGAACTACAAAGGAAGAAATGTCAACCTAAAATAACTCACATTTGCAATGAGATGGATAGGCGTGAACATGGTAATATAACGCATTACAACAAATGTGGAAATGTTGGACACAAAACAAAAAAAATATATGTAAGAGTGCTTCTGGACCTTCTAATCAGAATTTTATAAATTGACATATTTCAATAATATGAATATTGAGTAATAATATTGTATAATTTTAAGTTGTTGTCGGGAATAACGTGTAATAATATACTGTAACTTAAGCATGTGTAATAATAATATGTAATATATCATGTGCAATAATATTGTTTAATAATATTGTGTAATAATATTATGAAATATAAGTATGTAATCGATAATTAAAATAAAAGTTAGATTAAGTCTAATGTGGCCATTAATTCAAAATATCCACCAATACAACATAATTAATATCTTCTACTATGAGATGAGCTACTTTGTCTATGGGTTTGATCATCCATCTTGCATAAGTTTGGATCTTGGGATAATGGCATGACATCATTGTACTTTTCACTATATAATGGTTGATATGTTAAACTCTCTGTAATAACAACATTCAGACCACTCAAAAGTTCATTAAAGAAATCATCATATTGCCCAGTGTGGCCCATTTGTCAATATATGTTGTATGGTTGATGATCTCCTTTTGGCAATTCGAAGAATGATTTTTTGCGTAGTCGCCCACGAGGACCTCTTGACCACTTGGGTAGATCTATGATGGCTGCAAAATATATCCAGTCAGGATGATGCATGAATGACATATAATGCATGGTCGTGCTATGCAGCATCCACAAATCACATGCAAGCAAGTAGATCCTTCCAACCTTATCACTCCCACACAGGTGGTCATAGTCTCTTTCCTAGGTGGGCTTGGTCCATGGGTTAACAGGGAACCCAATGGACACGTATGGTGCATAGTGGAAAATCGGCAACATAACCTCTCTTAACTAATGTGCATACGCGTGGATTTTGATCATTGTGTATTTAGACAGTCCGAATAAATCGACATGGGCCTATCGAGGCATGAAAGCCTTTGATTAGGTGACCAATCAAATTATCTGGGTTTGTCCAATACATAATGGTCCATACAACAAGCATAGTATTATGGTTCATACCACCTAGGGGAAGTATCTATTTTCATTACATGAGCTTTGGTCAGGGTGATGATACTTTCAGGCTACCCAAGCATGGTCCCTATCAACGGGTCTAGCTTATCACGAGCGTAATGACCGGTCGAGTCTCCATTTAATATATCATATGGTACGAGGCTTGTGCTAGTGATTATCCTTGACACTTTCCTACATTGAGTGAACATAGGATCGTGCTTCGGGAATGCACCGGGACTGATAGAGTGTAAACTAGCATAGATCTAAGGCTCTAGTGATATGCAATGCAATTTCGAAAAGGGATGAACTTTTAAAATTAAAACTCAAACATATGTTTTAATCAAGGTACTTTCGAAGCGAAGTCTCATTTAAGTCCCTAGTGGAGTCGCCACTGTGACGCGCGCCAAACCCTAGGGGCCCCAAAAACCCACTTTTAGGGTTTTCGAGAGAGGTTTATGGAACTTGTAAGAGATTACAAGGGCGTTTATTTTGGGCAACTAGGAGGTTTCTTGGAGTTGCCACCCAATAAAATATTGAAAAAGGTCATCTAGCATCACTAAGCCTAAGACGGCGTATTTATGTCTATTTTGGGCAAGGCAGAGATATTTTGGACACCTCTTTCCAATAGAATATTGGAAAGATCATCTAATCTCGTGGAGCCTAAAATGATGCATATGCATCCATTTTGGGTAAGCCACAGATATTTTGGACACCTCCTTCCAATAGAACACTGGAAGGATCATCTAATCTCTTGGAGCCTAGGACCATACAAATTGGGGCCTATTTTTGGTAACAAGAGATATTTTGGAGAACCCACCCCAATAGAACATTGAGATGGTCCTCTAACTTCATTGAGCCTAGGACCAGAGATGGTTCGGGACTTTCCATTTATTCATACCTTGATTAAATTATGATTGAGTTTTAGGGATAAAATTTCATTCTTTTTTCTCATTTGTTTTAATACAATGATTAAAGCGCAAGTCAATCATGTAATAAAAGTGGTAAATAAAAAAATAAAGTAAATAAGAGTACATTAAATTACAACAAAACTAAGGGTATAATGCAATCCCCAATGTAAATGAAATGTAAATCATACATAAAATTGGGTATTTATTAAGGATTAGGACATTGGTCCTCGCATGCATATTAAAAAAATAACATTGAAGGTGAAAATTTATTTGGATAGAAAAACTAGGACATTGGTCCCATTTTTATTAGGAAAAATTCCAAATTAATTCATATAAACATTTAACCATTTCCACATTATCGGAGTAAAGACAATATTTGCAATAAATCACATATGGAAATTGAAATGAAGAGAAACAAGGTAAAGAAATGAACCCGAATGATGTCATCCGACTATGGCGATGTCCTCCATTTTTAACACCCCAAATCCGAGAAAAATTAATTAAACTCACAAAAACAAAAATACATTAGCGCGAAAATCGATAATGAAATAAACATGAAAAATGAATGAAGGCAAAGAATCTATCAAAATTTATCATGAGAAAATAAAGGAAAATAAGAATGAGAAAATAAGAGAAAAGAAAGTAAGGAAAGGAGAAGGAAGGCCTAGGGATGGATCACATCGCGCGAGCCACGACCGTCCCTGGGCTGACCGACGGGTGGAGTCGGAACTCCTCGACGGCCCGTCGCTCGTCTAAGCGATGGCCGTCTGTGGAGCCTCTGCCCGTCGGTCGTCCCTGACCCAGAAAAAAAGAAATTTAGCAAAAACTTTTTTATTTTGTTGTATGAAATTGACTTCTACGTTAAAATTACCCTTTCAAACAAATCAGTCTTGAAAAATTTAGTATGAAAAGATGAAGTGCGAGAGAGATTGATCCAGAATATTTACCCTCGGAATATTACCTTTAAAGGCGAATGTCGCAGGATTTTTACTCCTCGAATTCTATAAGGATTGATTCGTAATGTGCAATATTGAGAGATTTTTACCACAAAGATTGTACCCTTTTTTGTAAATCAGGTCGAGAAAAGAAAATTGTATTTTTCTTTCTCGATATTTTCGGTAGCAATTATGAAAGCTAAAAAGGCTAGATCAAATAAAAATGAATTAATTTCATTTTCTCGGATTTGCCTTGATTTGAAAAAGATTTGATGCAAATTTTTGATAAACCGAAACAAAAAAAGCTTTTCGGGATTTTTGTGGAGAAAACTTTCTATTTCTGATGAAAACTTCTAACCCTCTATAATGATCCTTAGCCCCCTATTTATAGGTTAAGGAAAATAATTCAAATGAATTTAAATTTTAAATTTGGATTTGAAAAAGATTTATGAAATCAGAATTGAAACTGACTAATTTATAGAATATTTCTAGAATCAAATCTGAAATTTGAAAATATTTGAAAAGATTTGGAAGATATTGAAAAATCTTGGAAATATATTTTGGAATCTTGGAAAATTATGTTAAATCTTGCTACAAATCACTGACTGACGGGCGTCGCTCAAGGGTACACCTGCCCTCTCGAGCGGCGGGCGACCTCGCGACAGCCCATCCATCACTAGCGAGCGACAGGCACCTCTCGCATGAAAGACGGGCATCGCTCAGTGAGAGGGATGGTCCCTTTCCCTCGAGCGACAGCCTACGCTCACTGCGAGAGACGGGCATCTCACGGGAGCGACGAGCGTCTTTATTGACTGATGGGTATCCTATCGGTGAACCAAAATTAACATTTTCGATTGATGAACTCCTCCTAACGTACATAAATCTCCTATTATCAAGAAAAAATCTTCAATCCTTGTAAATCCGAAGAGCGAAAGCTTGTAACTTTCATCCTTTTGCCTGAAAACCGGCATTGATATCTTCATCAGATAACTCTGATCTGGCCTATCTCAGGACTCGGTATCTACAATGAGCTTATGGTTGACTTGGATATGTGAAAAAGGAAAGGATTTGGAAAGCTGAAATCTATAATTATTTGCTGTTTTTACTTAATTTTCTTGTCTGTATGAGTTTGTATGCTAATTGATTTCTTTACTGCTATTATGCCTTGGTAGGTTATATATTACATGCTAAAGCATGTCCATGCAAACACACAAGTCACTTATGTTACTTGTTTTAGGCTCTTATCAATGATTTATCTTATGAAACACATCACATATTGTCTTACACAGTATTTTTTGCTTTGATGGCAGGCTAAAGTGCATGATCATGCTATTTATGATTATTATGGACTATCCTGATAGGTAAGTTTTTTTTCTTTTTTCTTTTTCTCAAAACCTTGCTTTCCCCTTTAGATTTCCAATGAAGAAGCGAGCAGTCTAAATTTAGATATTTAGCAGTCTGATTTTTGAAGTAAAAGTTTGTGCTAATTAAGCAATATTTGATCTTGAGAATACCAATAAAGCTGAAAAGCTATTTAAAAAAATTGTTCATCAATTCAGCAGTGTATGGTTTATAATTGCATTTATTATTTGCCCATAATCTCTATTATTGATATTTTTGTCCGTGCATGTGAATATTAATTTTAGCTTTTGTTATACATTTTGCAGGGCTTCAAAATTTTGGACAGCGAAGTTAGGAGGTTTATTTTTCACATTTTTCTCAAAAATCTTTTGAATAGAAATTAGTATGGAGAGTTGTTGTTTTCTTTGAGTTGTGACAGATTAAATGCTATTCAATTTGTAAATATGACTATGCTTTGTAACTTTTCTGTTTTAATATATGAAAAGAGTTTATTTTATTTTTGTGTAAAATATATGTGAATGATATGTACCGTACATGCAATATTATAAAATGGTTTATATTTTAAAATACCATTTTGGTATCTATGTGTGGTGTTTATGATAAATCAGAGGGTTGTTTGTTAATTGTGAACACAATTAGCAAAGGAAAAATTAGGTCGTTAAAAGGTATTTTTAACTACCTGAATTCCCTTTATTGAAAGTAAACACAATCAACGAAAGTAAATTCCGGTCGCTAAAAGATATCTTCAACGATCGGAATTCCCTTTGTTGAAAGTAAACACAATCAACGAAGGGAAATTTCGGTCGCTAAAAGATATATTCAACGACCAAAAATGTTCCGATCGTTAAAGACATTAACGACTGGATCCAAAATCTAGTCATCTATACCTTTACCGATGGGGCTTTTATCGGCTGAATTTTTCGATTGTTAAAGACCTTTAACGACCGAATTTGGACTTTTAATGACCGGATTTCCCTTTGTTAAAACCCAAATTTCTTGTAGTGTAAAGAATATGCTATGTACAGTGATGCTTCCAGAGTTGTTTTGGGCTGTGTTCTAATGCAGGATGGGAAAGTGGTGGCTTATGCATCACGACAGTTAAAGCCACATAAGCAGAACTATCCTACTTATGACATGGAATTAGCAGCTGTGGCATTTGCATTGAAAATATGGCGGCATTATTTGTATGGTGAGAGATGTAGAATCTTCACAAATCACAAGAGTCTTAAATATCTTCGTAACCAAAAAGAACTTAACTTGAGACAGCGGCATTAGTTGGAATTGTTTAAAGATTATGATTGTATAGTTGACTATCATACGAGAAAGGCCAATATGGTAACAGATGCTTTGAGTAGGAAGACTGTTGTTGCTTTATCCTTACAGCATAGTAGATGGAGAATTGCATTAGATGCAGCTTTAATAGCTCAATTGAAAGCAAAGCCTGATTTGAAATAGGTGATAGTAGATGCTCAGAGAGATAATGGTAAGTTGTAACAAGTTGTTCAAGCGATCCAAGATGGTAAACAGATTGATTATACTGTGAAAGAAGATGGCAGTTTGTGTTATAAAAATAGATTATGTGTGCCAGTAGTCGACAAATTAAGGAAGAAATTATTGTGTAAGGCCCATAATACTATATTTATTATGCATCATGGTCGTAATAAGATGTACTAGGATCTAAAGCAATTCTATTAGTGGCCTGGAATGAAGATGTGCTCGACTACGTATCCAAATGTATGATATGTCAGCAGGTGAATGTAACACCCTGCCATCCCCGTTGGAAGGATACCGGAGTGCCACGAGAGCAAACACATATAAACGAATCCAAAACATATCAATAATTAAAATAAAAGATGGGATGTAAAGAAACTTTTAATAATATAGCTGTAAATCCTGTAACATATATATCATGTCTATAGTAAATCCTTTTTTTTACATATAACATATATCAATATTGTTTTACAAAAAGAGGCTCGTAAGCAAATACATATACAAAAATAATAATTGTTCCTTTACAAAAATTTACTTTGCTATACACAAGCCATATACAAAAATTTACAGCGGAAGACTTCAAAAATAACTTCATCAAAAAGACTCCTAGTGGCCGACCTACAGATAGTGGCCGACCTGCAGATATCCGACTCTGAACCGAACTCGCCACCTGCACGGGAAAAGAGCCCGTGCTAAGCGATAACGCTTAGTGGGGAGGAACAAAACAAACGCACAATATGCATATACAATATTTATGGCAATACAATAATAATCTAATGATTCAAAAGCAAAGGCATCAAAATTACATGTAAACATATCTCCCAATTCTTTACCTGACATGCATAAATATATATATACAGTACAAGCAATCTAGTATTCAATACACAATTCTCATCGTTCTAAGTATACAGATTCAAGGTGCGATATAAAGCTATGCAAGAATTCGTATACATCATATATTTGTAGTCATGTCAACAATGTATCTCAACATATGCAACACATTTACACATATAGCCTGATTAGTCTAAAATATTCTCTAGAAGTGGATACGGTCAATTGGATACTGATAGGACACAGTATCCCAAGCATATAGAGACATGAGTCTCAAACATGTACTTTTCATATAGAGACCGAAGTCTCGCGTTAAATCCATATAGATCCATACAGGATCGAAACAAGGATCCAAACGGACCCACGTGAAACGTTTTATCATATAGCAGCTGCACACACACACTGACCTAAGTAAGCGCTTACTTAACCACTACTATGACTATTCAGGCTTAAAACTCAACTCATAATTCAAGCACCAATATCAATATTAAATACAACTAAATGCACATACATATTTCACATGTACATATGTCTAGATCAAAATCAGAAACATTTAAATATATCCAGTATCAATTATTGGAGGCAGAAGTACAAATAATTCACATTCAAGTCAATTTATGTTCATGTAAAATATAAACTAGTAAATTATGTACATTAATTATTTAATCAAGTATACAACTCAATACTAAGTAATTATTAATTACAATGCAGATTTTAAACCCAAACATTTATCATGTAGTGCAAAAACCTCTTAAAACAGATGTTAAAACTTTGTTTTTAAGAAAACAGAGCAGCAGGGGAAGACTGGTCACGAGTCACCCAGACAGTGGTGTCTCGTGACGCAGCTTCACGCGAGTGCCAGGCAAGAACAGGCGGTCACGCCGTGACCACTCGTCACGTCTCGTAACGCTAGAGAGGGGAGGGGAGATCACGAGATCTCGTCCCGTGACATGCAGGAAGACCAGCGAGAGGTCGCAAGGCGTGATGCTCCATCACGTCGCGACTTCCCAAGGGAAGGAAGGTCACGGCGTGATGCTTCATCACGCCACGTGACTTCCCAAGGAGGGTGGTCACGGCGTGATGTTCCATCACGTCACGTGATCTTCCTCTCACAATCCTTCATCTCCTCCAAACTTCAGAATTTCCAGAAACTTAAAAACCCAGAAAGAATTCGTAAAACAGAGTGTACTCAAAACTCAAATCCCAATTTGTCTAAATCAAATTTTCATGCAAAAATCATGCTAACACGTACCTTTAAGTCTTCTGGGCACAATTACAGCAATTTCACTCACAGTATTCACATTATCATATAATCACAGTAAATAAACAGAGAGAGTCACAAACCAGAGTTTCACATTCATATCCATGTATAAACATCTCATAATCTTTATTTCTCTACCTAAATCATGTATACACAATACATTTCTCATGCATCATGATAAATGAACACACATAGCTAATATTAAAATCAAACAGCAATTAGGATCCAAACTGAGAAATAACAGACGCTCCCAAACCTGAAATGAAGTCCTAAAATGTCCACTGCACTCTCAGTCCACAACCTTCTCTTTCCCTTTATCTTTCTTCTTCTCTTCAATAGATTACATGAACCAACAAATAAACCCAAAATCAATTCAAAGAAACAGCAATGAACAATCCTTAAACAGAGAAGATGGAGAACCAAACTCACCTTCTGAACTTCAAAGCTTAAAACCCAAACTCAAGATAGATGAACACATACATGCAAACTGAAAGAAGAACAGAAACACAAGGGAAGAGGAGTGGTTTACGTGAGAGAGAGCAAGAGAGAAAAACTTCAGGTCTTTTGTTTCCAGCCAACTGAAAATTCCTCAGTCTTCTCTTTTCCCTCTCCACGTGCACACCCTCCTTCCACTTGGCACACATGCACATGAATCACTACCCACTTAACCTTCTTTTACTATTAAATCCTTACTAATTACACTTTAACTCACCAAACTAAAAATCTTCAATTTACATCTTTTATTTCTTTGCATTTTAATCCTCTTTCATTAGTAAATTACTCAATTGCCCTTAAATTGCCGATTAGAATTGCTAAATCCAATTAGACCACTTATGGGGTGTGACAACTCTCTCCTCCTTAAGAAAATTTCGTCCTCGAAATTTCCTTGCTTATCCAAACACATCTCAAATACCAAAACCGAAACAAAACAAAACTTAACTTATAAACACTTACCCGAAGGTCCTGCAGCACCCGTCACATTTTCAGCAGTCATAGCATATGCCCGATGCCTAGTATAATCCTCCGTAGCACCAGGTCGTTGCACCGTCTCAGATGGTGCTCTCGGATGTCTACTTCCTTCACGATTGCTTTGGATGACATTAGATCTTTTGCTTTCTTGTTGATTCTGGTCCGCTTGTCGATCAGGGCAAAATGCAAACCGATGTTCCATACTTCCGCACTTGAAACATGCCCCGGTAATCTTACGACACGTACCCCAATGGTACCTATGACAATGCTCACACTCCGGTGCTCGATTTCCTTTGCTAACATGCGGTGCCACACTACCTACTTCTGAAGGCACCTGAACAGACCCTCTATTTCCTTGCTCAACTGGAGCACCCTTAGACTTCTTAGTACTCACAACTCCCCCTTCTGGTGCTCTCCTCTTCTGTGCCATCTTCTGTTTAATCTCCTCAGATTCCTCTAACTTCATTGCTGCAGCCACAAGCTGATAATATCCCACTGGTTGCAATACAATCATTGCAGACAAAGGGCCTCGGAACACCTCACGAAGTCCCTCAAGAAAGTGTCTACATCTGAACTCACCAGTCAACAACTGCTCGGGCACATACTTACTCAGCCTGTTGAATTCCTTGTCATACTCACTCACAGTCATACCTCGCTGCTTCAAACTGATGAACTCTCTCCACTTCGCTTCTTGGTATGCCTTCGTTATATACTTTTGCTCAAACTCTTGCTTGAAATATTCCCATGTCAACTCAGCTGGCCGCTGAGGATTCCTCATCACAAGCTCCCACCAATCATAGGCTGGTCCCTGAAGCAACGATATAGCACATGAAGCTCTCTGATCTGCGGGACATCTAATCTCCTGCAAAATTCTACCTACTCTCTTGAGCTAAAACTCATCCACATCCGATTCATCTAAGGCAGTCCCATGAAAGTCTTCTGCTCCTCTTTTTCTTAACAATTCAATTGGAGCCTTAGGAGCAGTCAACCTATCAACCACTTGCAGTAACCCTTGCACTAACGCTGGATCAAAACCAACTCCTCTATTTGCACCCACAGCTGGTGCAGGTTCCTGTGCAGGCCTATCCTGTCTCACTGGATCACCTCCTCTGATCGGACTATCTCTACGACCCATATAGACACTGTCCATTGTGTCGCCCATATACTCACTTGGATCCGACTCCATACAAACACTACAAAACACAAGACATCTGCATTAGGCCACTATACAAAACTGACTCGCATGCATAGACTCGACTCTATACTCAAATAATCACAACATAACCCAGAACCACCAAACCTAGGCTCTGATACCAAGCTGTAACACCCCGCCATCCCCGTTGGAAGGATACCGGAGTGCCACGAGAGCAAACACATATAAACGAATCCAAAACATATCAATAATTAAAATAAAAGATGGGATGTAAAGAAACTTTTAATAATATAGCTGTAAATCCTGTAACATATATATCATGTCTATAGTAAATCCTTTTTTTTTACATATAACATATATCAATATTGTTTTACAAAAAGAGGCTCGTAAGCAAATACATATACAAAAATAATAATTGTTCCTTTACAAAAATTTACTTTGCTATACACAAGCCATATACAAAAATTTACAGCGGAAGACTTCAAAAATAACTTCATCAAAAAGACTCCTAGTGGCCGACCTGCAGATAGTGGCCGACCTGCAGATATCCGACTCTGAACCGAACTCGCCACCTGCACGGAAAAAGAGCCCGTGCTAAGCGATAACGCTTAGTGGGGAGGAACAAAACAAATGCACAATATGCATATACAATATTTATGGCAATACAATAATAATCTAATGATTCAAAAGCAAAGGCATCAAAATTACATGTAAACATATCTCCCAATTCTTTACCTGACATGCATAAATATATATATACAGTACAAGCAATCTAGTATTCAATACACAATTCTCATCGTTCTAAGTATACAGATTCAAGGTGCGATATAAAGCTATGCAAGAATTCGTATACATCATATATTTGTAGTCATGTCAACAATGTATCTCAACATATGCAACACATTTACACATATAGCCTGATTAGTCTAAAATATTCTCTAGAAGTGGATACGGTCAATTGGATACTGATAGGACACAGTATCCCAAGCATATAGAGACATGAGTCTCAAACATGTACTTTTCATATAGAGA
Source organism: Excoecaria cochinchinensis (assembly GCA_947683425.1). Classification (NCBI taxonomy): domain Eukaryota; kingdom Viridiplantae; phylum Streptophyta; class Magnoliopsida; order Malpighiales; family Euphorbiaceae; genus Excoecaria; species Excoecaria cochinchinensis. Next base: position 5,908,102 of record CANTUQ010000080.1, on the reverse strand, counting down.
CCGAAGTCTCGCGTTAAATCCATATAGATCCATACAGGATCGAAACAAGGATCCAAACGGACCCACGTGAAACGTTTTATCATATAGCAGCTGCACACACACACTGACCTAAGTAAGCGCTTACTTAACCACTACTATGACTATTCAGGCTTAAAACTCAACTCATAATTCAAGCACCAATATCAATATTAAATACAACTAAATGCACATACATATTTCACGTGTACATATGTCTAGATCAAAATCAGAAACATTTAAATATATCCAGTATCAATTATTGGAGGCAGAAGTACAAATAATTCACATTCAAGTCAATTTATGTTCATGTAAAATATAAACTAGTAAATTATGTACATTAATTATTTAATCAAGTATACAACTCAATACTAAGTAATTATTAATTACAATGCAGATTTTAAACCCAAACATTTATCATGTAGTGCAAAAACCTCTTAAAACAGATGTTAAAACTTTGTTTTTAAGAAAACAGAGCAGCAGGGGAAGACTGGTCACGAGTCACCCAGACAGTGGTGTCTCGTGACGCAGCTTCACGCGAGTGCCAGGCAAGAACAGGCGGTCACGCCGTGACCACTCGTCACGTCTCGTGACGCTAGAGAGGGGAGGGGAGATCACGAGATCTCGTCCCGTGACATGCAGGAAGACCAGCGAGAGGTCGCAAGGCGTGATGCTCCATCACGTCGCGACTTCCCAAGGGAAGGAAGGTCACGGCGTGATGCTTCATCACGCCACGTGACTTCCCAAGGAGGGTGGTCACGGCGTGATGTTCCATCACGTCACGTGATCTTCCTCTCACAATCCTTCATCTCCTCCAAACTTCAGAATTTCCAGAAACTTAAAAACCCAGAAAGAATTCATAAAACAGAGTGTACTCAAAACTCAAATCCCAATTTGTCTAAATCAAATTTTCATGCAAAAATCATGCTAACACGTACCTTTAAGTCTTCTGGGCACAATTACAGCAATTTCACTCACAGTATTCACATTATCATATAATCACAGTAAATAAACAGAGAGAGTCACAAACCAGAGTTTCACATTCATATCCATGTATAAACATCTCATAATCTTTATTTCTCTACCTAAATCATGTATACACAATACATTTCTCATGCATCATGATAAATGAACACACATAGCTAATATTAACATCAAACAGCAATTAGGATCCAAACTGAGAAATAACAGACGCTCCCAAACCTGAAATGAAGTCCCAAAATGTCCACTGCACTCTCAGTCCACAACCTTCTCTTTCCCTTTATCTTTCTTCTTCTCTTCAACAGATTACATGAACCAACAAATAAACCCAAAATCAATTCAAAGAAACAGCAATGAACAATCCTTAAACAGAGAAGATGGAGAACCAAACTCACCTTCTGAACTTCAAAGCTTAAAACCCAAACTCAAGATAGATGAACACATACATGCAAATTGAAAGAAGAACAGAAACACAAGGGAAGAGGAGTGGTTTACGTGAGAGAGAGCAAGAGAGAAAAACTTCAGGTCTTTTGTTTCCAGCCAACTGAAAATTCCACAGTCTTCTCTTTTCCCTCTCCACGTGCACACCCTCCTTCCACTTGGCACACATGCACATGAATCACCATCCACTTAACATTCTTTTACTATTAAATCCTTACTAATTACACTTTAACTCACCAAACTAAAAATCTTCAATTTACATCTTTTATTTCTTTGCATTTTAATCCTCTTTCATTAGTAAATTACTCAATTGCCCTTAAATTGCCGATTAGAATTGCTAAATCCAATTAGACCACTTATGGGGTGTGACAACCATTAGACCACTTATGGGGTGTGACAGTGAAAGCTGAACATCAAGTACTGTTTGGTTTGTTGAATCCCATTCCAATTCCATAATGGAATGGGATAATATTTGTGACGCGCCATAGGTTCCCCGGAGGCCTACGTTTAGGGTTTGAGAGAGGTTCTTAAAACTTGAGAGGATTGGTCGCTTCGCAATAGATGGGGAATCACCCCCTATTTGATTATTGGCGATCAACCTACAATGAGTCTATTTTGGGCAACTTGAGGTATTTTTGAGTTGCCACCCAATAAAATATTGGGAAAGTTTGTCTAACCTCATGATGTGTAAGACCAGAGAGAGCATGAGATATCACTCTTATGTCTATTTTCGGCAATAAGAGGTATTTTGGAGTTACCATCCAATAAAATATTAGGAAAGTTCATCTAATCTCCTGAAACCTAAGACTAGAGAGAGTTTGGGACATTACTCTTACTTATACGTTGGTTAAAGTTTATAAATGAGTTTTTAAGTTAAATTTCTATCCCTCTTCTCACTCGATTTCATGCAATTAAACTGAAGTGCATTTCAAGCATTCAAGGAAAGCAGTAAAAAAAGTGGTAAATAAGCAATAAATATACTAATTTACAATGGAAAGGGGCAGAATACAACCCTAATAAATAATATGAAAAGAAATCATACACAAAATGGGGGATTCATTTAAGGTGGGAACATTGGTTCCCACATACATATTTACAAAATTAAAGAGTTCTTTGAATAATTTTGGAAAACTGGGATGAGATGATCCCATTTTGATAAAATGAAACTCTTAAATGACATTTTATTGGATGAAAAACTATGATATTGGTCCTATTTTATAAAAAAATTCATCTTTATTTGTAAAAAATCTTTTTGTGAGTTTTTATATCAACGAGCATAAAATAACTTTTTTTTTATTACAAACCTAAATTAAGATACTCATTTAAGGCAAACTAAGAAAATTAAAAAAAAAAGTATAAAATAAAGAGAATAAACCAAATCGAGGTCCCCAAATCCCTTAGTGTAACACCCCGAATTTTACAAACCCGAATAGTATTATTAGTCAAACCAAACCTTAGATATGACCTAATAACAATAAAACAAAATAAAAGTGAATAAGTGTTAATAATAGAAGGAGGAAAAGAAATAAATTAAAATTTTAATTTATACTTGAAATTGGATTTAATTGAGATGGTATAAGAGATCTGGGAGCAAATGGTAATTGTTCATGGACTAAATTGGATTTTCTCCCAAAACTATATCATTTTGGGGGTGGCCTTACTTTC